>PVIA01004927.1:0-109534 GCA_004024845.1 Tonatia bakeri
AGGAAGGCACGTGCTAGTGAATCCAGAAGACGCTTGGAGGCCTCTTCACCGCGAACTTTGGTGGGACCAGGTCCAACAGAGGGACACAGTGATTGTTTTGATAAAAAAATAAAGGGAAACTCCAGGTTTTCAAGTACGCATGGCACACATGTTGAGAAGTTCTGAGAGTGTGGCCTAAATCTTCAAACTGCCGGGCAATTTAAAGTTCTGTTACAAGGAGGGCCACGATTTTAACTTACACTCAGTTCTCGTATTTTACACATCAGTCTTCTGTACAGAGTGCGGGGTGTGCAAATTCAGCTGTTTCAATAAATACTCAAGGCGGGAATCACTTTGCAAACACAGAGGCAGGGGAGATGGGCGCGGGGAGCAGGCGCCCCCCAGCTGCCTCGCCACCAGCCAGGCCCGCCCCGCCAGCACTCACACATAGTTTCTTTCACCGACTTGGAGAAATCACGCAAAAAGTGAAATGTTAGGTAGCTGTAAGATACTTAATACTTCAGTGACCAGAGCTGGGACCAGCAGAGTTGTAAAAAGTGGGAAATAACCAACATCATGGACCAGACTGCAAATCAGCGTTCACGAGCGCAGCTGACAGAGTCACGCAGCCACAGCGGTGCCACAGGCCAACCGTCCCCGGCACCGGCTGGCGGACAACGGCGAGTCAGTGCGGACGCCCCTCAACTGAGCCCTCCGCCAGCCCCCGCACTGGAGCTGGGGACCCTGCTCGCCTGCCCAGACCGCCTGCGGCTTCAGGCCCATCAGAAACTCGCTCCGACCCGATGTTCAGTCAGTAAGGCTTTATTTACACGTCTGGTTAAACTTGGGAAACAGTGTGATGCAGCAGGTGGCCACCCAGGACAGCCACCGCAGCACGCCCCGCGTCCAGGGGCTGTCCTATGCTTTGATGCTGACCCACAGGCAGCCGATGAGGGTCCCGTAGACCCACGTCTTCACGTACAGCCTGCGCCCCGTCTCAGTCACCAGCAGGCCGGCAGTCAGGCCACTCAGGATCAGCAGTGACGGCAGAGTCTTCATGAGACTCAGTTTCGAATGGACACTTTTCCCAGGAAATCTGTTTCTTCTCTCCGGATCCAGTGAGTCATAGAATTCTATAAGCAACCTGTGGCCGGAATGAAGAAAACGGTGAGTTTCAGCTCCAGTTATTTCAACACGTTAACCCCACAGACACCAGCGGGCACCTCCCCCGTGCTGGAAGAGATGCAGGTGCTTGAAAAACAGAAGAAGGGGGAACCAGCGGAGCCCAGGTTTCCTGGGGTCTGTAGGCTTCTGAAAGGCCTGCGGTGCGGCCGGGGCGTGGTGCACACGCTGTGTTACACCAGCGGCTCCCAGCCGTGGGACGGGAGTGCTTCTGTACCGTTACACCGTGACCCGACCCACAGCTGGGTGACGAGCCCCTCCTCTTCTCTCCACCTCCCCCCACCCCCCACGGGAAGGCAGGGACAGGTCAGCAGTGCTCACAGCACGAAAGCCTGAGCGCCGGGAATTAGACGAGCAGCCAAGAGGAAAAGTAAAGTTAATTCGTTCCCCGTCTTATTTTAAACATGTGAAGTTTTAATAGCAGAACACAGTCCACACAATGATCTCAACACAAAGGTACAAAAATGAAAAGTCCTTCTTCTGCCTTATAAATCATTCCCTAGCAATATCCACTGTTTTAAAATATCCAGACTCATCCTAAATATGTGCAAATACTAGTAACACAAAATACATCGGGTATTAAACATATTGTTCAGGCTTTTTTTTTTCCTGAGAACAGATTTTCATGTCAAAACATAATGATCTTACTTTTCAAATTTTTCCCATAACCAAAGTGTGTGGCACTGTTGGTTTAATAAATCAAGTCATGTACAACTGTCAGTAAAATACAGAAGTCTACCGACTCGTCTGTGAACCGTCTAGTTTCATACGCTGGGGTGAGTGTGCTGTCAGTCACTTGCAGTCGGGAACACTCTCGGGAATGCAGTGAGGAAGGGAGGAGGAGCCACAGCCCCCTGCAGAGGCGCAGCTCCCTGCAGAGGTGCGCAGGAAGAGATTAAAGCCGCCGGGGAAAGTTTCTGAACATCAACATAATTTTGAAACTGCTTTTTAAAGTCTTTAAAAAAGCATACTTTCCAATGTGGCCTTTATGAAACAGTGCACTCTACAACTGTAGTGGAGGGGCCCATTCTTTCCAAACAGAAAACAGAAGCAGAGGTATTTACACCTGCTTTTCCAACCGCAGGACACATGCCAGAAAGGACAGAGACAGCACGGGCAGCAGAACCAGCACGAGCTCACATGTGTCCTGCAGTCCCCACCCAGAAATGGCCAGAACCCAAGGCCCACTTCCTGTCTCCCTAAAAAGGAAAGAAAGTTTCCTGCCTGTGGAAACATGCATGAAACCCCAGAGATGCTCATCCACCTCACCCAGGTCACCTGCGGCCTCTTGGGTCAGCGGCACGCACACCCCACTTGGCCTCTTCGAGCTGGGCCTCACCCAAGAGGCACCGAATACACCTGCCTCGTCCTCCTGTCAACAGAATGCAGTGTCCCGTCCCGCACCCACAGGGACACAGCCCGCTCCCTTGGCCCCATTTCTCCACGCTGATGGCCTGACACTGACAGCCGGTCCCACCAGTCGGGCCACTGCACCTTGGTTGGGGCGGCAGGTGGGGGGCACCATGCGGTGCCTGATCCATTTCTGTTCAACGTGGTGTCTTACCACAGAGCGTCGCTTCGGGGAGACTGCAAGTGAAAACGGGGGTGGGGTGCGGGGGGTAGCCTCAAGGAGCTCCTTTACGGGACGCAGGGTGGCAAAGGCTCCAGCGCAAGCGGAGCAGCCCAACTCCGCTCCAGGACAGGGGCGCTCGATGACACACCGCACCCGCTCCTGGGGGCTCAGGGCGCTGAGACACACGCAGCTGGGACGGCGCTGCTGACCCCTGAAACGGCCGGTACTCACTTGTCTTTTATTTCAAAACGCTCGTGGAGCCACCTTCTCATGTACACTTGCTCCTCCGGGACATCTTTTTTGTCTATACGGTCAATGTGAATGTGGATTTTTGGACATTCTTTGCAGAGAAATTCTAACAAAAAATAAAAATATTTCATTCATGTTTTTAGTTTTAGAATTCACAGTTATATAAAGTAACAATGAAACTGAGGCAAAAAGATGTTTAAATATAAAAAGGTGCAGCGCCCCTTAGCAAAAACCGAGTGGAAGCACAGGCTGTGGCCGGTGGTCTGGGTGTCCAGCTGAAGGGGAGCGCACAGCCCCCACACCCACTGTGACCGCCTCCACGGCTGCGTGGGCACACAGACAGCCTGGGACAGGGCACCGGGTTCTGTGAGCTCCGTGTCCCCACCCCTGTGAGGACTGAGATGGCAACCGAGAAATACCCCACTTAGCAAGAGCAACGAAATGCAAACTGGCGGACGAGTAAGAATGACCAGAAAACGCACCGGGGCACCCACTAGGGGAAGACGTGAGGCACCGGCAGTGTGGTGGCACCCGTGCGGTGGCTGGCAGACAGGGAATGACGCAGCCCCAAGGACGCAGGACTTACCGATCATGGACGGAGCTTCCTTCCGCTGCCCCTTCCCATCCACAGTCCCTTCGAAAGCCACCGTCACGTCATACACCGCGTCTAAATAGTCCTTCATGGAGTCAAAGGCAACATGGGTGGCCTTCACGCGTGGAGTCAGCACGTGCTGCAGCACTGCCAGGCCTAGAAGAGAAGGGGTCCGGCGTGGGTGACTGCCCGCTGCTTGTCTGCCCCTGTCCACGCCCGTCCTCGGTCCTCCAGGACTCGGAGGGCAGGAGCGCCCCCACGTGGCTGCTCGTCGTTGGCCCGCTGGTAGGAGCCGCTGCAGGGCGCGGTGGGAACGCGGCCTCCCAAGCTCCCAGCCTGCCAGAAACCCTCCAGCCCAGAGAACCCTGACCAGGGCGAGCACTGTCCTCCCCGCCTCCGGCCCCAGGACGGAGAAGGTGGTTGCGCCCTGACCCAGTCAATCAGGATTCGCATTCGCAGTTCAGTCCAGCGGTTCTTGACTCCGAGCCCATGATCCCCCAGTTCCACTGCATTTTGTATTCAGTTCAACGGCCCAAACGCCCCTCGCTGTAGGGGCAGGTGCGCAGCGCACCAAGTGAACTGCTGGCCTGAGCCTTCCGGAGCAAACCCCCAAATCCAGTTTACTGGTGTATTTTTTTAAATTGAGATCTGATTTCACATACATAAAATTTATGATTTCAACGTACACAATGCAGTGAGGTTTTTTTAGTGTATTCAGAAAGCTGTGCAGCCATCACCACTGTCGAACTCCAGAACTTTCCTCACCCGACACCCCTGCCGTGGGCAGCCCCGCCCAGCCTCCCTCCCCAACCCAGGCCTGCCCTGCCCGTGGGTCCACTGCAGCCACTGCAGGTCTGCCTGTGAGGGACCGTGCAGGTGAAGGAGATTGGATGGCAGGAGGACGTGGGGGACTGGCTTCTTTCGCTCAGCAAATGTTTTCCGGGGTCTCCCAGGCAGCCCGCACAAGCGCTTTGCTCCCTTCGACGGCCCAGCACCGCTCCGCCGCACAGGCAGACCACGTCCGATCACCAGGCTGGCTGGCAGACTGCGGGGCTGCTAGGGACACGCTGCTGCGGGCGCTTGCACAGACTGCGCACGGGAGCTGCCCTCGACCAGCCTCCCTACAGTGATGTGGCTTTACTTCTCTCAGGAATATGTGACATAGTTGTGTGTACACATTTTTTTAAAAGCTTTTTAAAAATCTTGTATCTGAGAAAATGTTGCAATTTAATCATCAGTCACACACTCGCCAGCGCTTCCACCAGGGCTAAGGATCTGCTCCGCCTCCCTGTCTCCCGCAGAGCCCTCTTCCCGGTCGGACTGCCTCCTATGTCACAGGAGAGCTCTCTGAGGAAGCGACACGGAAATGCCCTTGAAAGCAAGCTGGCCTGGACTGCACCTCCCCCCGCCCCGGGGAGAACAGGCTGCGTAAGGAAGAGCAGTCATGGCGCGCTGGGACCCTCCACAGAGGAATCTCTGAAATGCAGAGTGGTGTGGGAAACACGGGCGTTCCCACACCACACATCCGACCCAGTCCCCAGGCAGGGGCCGCTTCGTCCACTCACAGATTCATGACAAAAGTCCGCACAGCGTGCCAGCTGGGAGACAGTTGTCATTAAATGAGTTAGTACTCCCTTCTTTGCTACCCGCTTTTTAAACATTGTTCTATCTTAGTTGCAAGCAGGTACCACAGTGAAGCGCGCCCACTGTTAAGACCCAAGTCCCACAGAACCGCCCTGTGGTGTTCCGTAGGAACAGCCAATTAGCAGGCGCTGAGAAAGTTTGTAAGAAGCCAAAAAGTAAAAGAGCATTCTGCTACAAACGTGTGACAGTCAAGGTCTGGAACAGGGCAGCGGGGGGAGGCTTTGTGGGAGGTGACTGGGCCCCCCACCCCCAGGGACGTGGCAGCCCTGAGCAATTCCCTCAGGGAGAGGGGCCTGAGCCATCTGGACCCAGCCCTGCCCCCACTCCGGGTAAGAGAGAGCCCAAGGGGGCAGAAGGAAGAGGGCACTGGCAACGTCCTGGAGGGTGCGCAATGCTCTCCCTCTCAGAGGATGAAAACAGCAGTTCTTCTGAAAGGCAGTTTCGATCCCACCTGTCCATGGGGGGAAGCTTCAGGAAGAAGAGGATGCTGGAGCGGCCAGGACGGGTCCGTGGGGTCAGGGACCTGGAGGGAGCGGAACTGAGCAGAGCGGAACGGAGCGTGGAGGCAGAGCTGGGGAGGAAGGCCCGGGAGTGCGCTGGGTCATGGGGTAAGAGCTTCCACGTGGTGAGGCTCAGGCTCGCCCACTCACCTGGGGCTCTGGGGATGTCAGGCCACAGGAGGGCTATAACCCAGATGCTGAGAAAAACCATTAGTTTGCTCCAAGCATGAAAATTCCGGGTGTCTGGCTTGCTGTCACAGAGGAGACAAAAAAGTCCCATTTCCGACACGAGGGCTCAGAGAGGCCACGGGGCCTCGCCAGCTGCTGCGGCAGAGAACCACCAGAGCCACCCGGACAGGCTCGGAGGAGAACCAGCACACAGCGCATTCCCGAGTCCTCAGCAGGCGCCGAGAGCCAAGTGCCGACAGGACTCCACGGGAGACTGGCTCCAAGAGACACTCGGTGTGACCAGGAGAGACGGACGTGGTGGGAGTGGTGCGTGAAGGTCCCCAGGTGGAGGGTCTCTCCCTCTTGCTCTCTGAGGGGCATGCGACTGCCATTTTCCTTTTCTTGTTCTTTGAAACGTGCGTGTAAAGTGAAGGCTTACCAACGGATACCAATCCACAGGCTCCGGTGGAAACACAAAACTCTGACCCACCTAACCTGCCGGTCACACGACTCACTCTGCCGGAGGGGCAAGCACTGACCCCAGATGCCTGACGTAGCCCAGCCAGGTGGGCCTGGGGGGGTCCTGAGATCTGCGTGTCAGTCATACTTCCCAATGCCGCCAGCGCTGCTGGTTAGGGCACCACTCAGCCACTGCTTTGGAATTTGAGCCGTGGCCTGAGCAGATCGAGAAGTCACAAAAGGGCAGCTGGAAGGCACGTGCAAAGACAGGGTATAAACCGCCCTACAGTTTATTTTGGTGTGACTCTGTAAGCCAATGGCATGGAAATGGCTGCGGAGATAAACCCGGCTCTCAAAGTCACTGCGCACCTGCCAGGTCCACAGCATCCAGCGAGTGCAGGACAGGTGCCCGCTCGCCCTCCTCGGTCCTCTAGGCCCACAAGCACTGTCCCCTGCTACAAGCACCCTTATGGCTATGGCCTGACCCAGGCGGCCACCTGGAGCCACGCCACTGGCACGAGGTGGAGGAGAGGCCAAAGACCGAGCAATGGACCACAGCTGCAGTCAGACACCAACGGGGGTGGGCGGCCCAAGCAGCACACCCCACGGTCTCCTGCACGTCACCATAAACAGGCTCTCGGGTTTTCTCTCTCCCTTTGTTCCTTCCTAGTCTCTGTCCAAAACAGCATGAACGCCGGAGGGAAAACTCAACCCTGGGAGTGTGAGGCTCCAGTGTGGCCTTCGAGTACGTCCCGTTCTATCTTTGTGTCCCGAATGACACCGACTCCACAGCAACCGAGGCCCATAGCCTCACCGGGGGCAGGCAGCCTCTCCCGCGCCCTGCAGATCGCGGCACAGACAGCCATACCCACCCAACAACGGGCAAAGAAGGCATGGGCTGGGGGGGGGGGCGTGCTCCTGACAGGGTCACTGGGGTCACACAACGGTCACCTGACAGAACACACACCCCAGCCATGCGCTCGGAGTCACACGGCCAACTGTGTCCACATATCTACACTGCTCGTGTACACTCACACACTGCTGCACCGTCGCGTTCACACACTACACTGAGGTTCTCTGTACTAGCTGCGTCCTGTCGTTTTCCCAAGTGACAAGGCCCACAGTGGCCTCCTGAAGATGACCCCGCCTTTCCCTGACTCACCCTGATGACCGCGAGCAGCCCCCAACACACAGCTTGCTCACTTGACAGTAAGTCGTTTCATGAAGACTCTACCCACACTTCAGACCTCTCAGAAACTTAAGTTTTGTCCCTGACGGATCGCAGTTAAACAAAACCTTGAGTGTTTTATTTGGTAATGTGACTAAGCCTTTTGTAAGAGAATGAGTGACGTTCAGGTTCAAGTAAGAAGGGAATTTAGACCATTAAAACGACGGCCTTTGAAGTCAACAACGTGAAGAACTCGCGGCACCGGAACACAAACTTCGAAAGTCACAGCGCGAACAGGGACTCCACCCGCATCCTTCCGAGTGCTCTGGACTACGAAGGCTGCCGGGAGGCAGAGGCACCGGGCCTGGGGCCGCTCGGGGCGGGGGCGGGCTTCAGACCCACCCGCAGGCACCCCTGCGACTGCACACTAGGAGGGCTGCAGCTCCCGGGTGACTCCTGTGTCTGAGCACGTGGCAAGTTTTACAAACATCTATTTCATTTTTTTAAGTCAGAATCAAAGGAAGGTAATTTAGGAACAAAATTAGTAATGTTTAGAAACAAAACATATCATAGCCTAACAGGTGCTATTAGTTCCAACTTTCTTGAAGAAAAATGAACAGATGGCGAAACAAGCTCTTTTGTTTTTATTTTCGAGGAATCTCATTTAGTTGCGACCAAAAGGGGAAAGAACTGGACACACTCCTGGACAGACACACTGTCCACAGATAACTCTCCTGTGTGTGGTGGGAAGGAGGACCCCCGTGAGCTTCAGGAAAACACACTTCTGATAACAAGTGCTCTCAGGGCGTCCAAAAAAGGAGACGTGAGCAATTAAAAGTTATGTCCACAAGGCAGATTCTTCTTCCCCTTTTGGTGTTTGAGAAAGATCTACAGCTTGGAAAAATGATAGGCCAATCATTAATCAACTATATTCAGGTAACTGTATCATTCTTACACCACTTCAAGCATTATTTAAAAGTACTTGTTTTAGAGCACGAGAGAATCGCTGTGGATTTTTAAAAACTAGCAGGACGTTAAGCAGACCCCTCGGCCGACGAGACTGAGCTTGAGTGTGAAACGGCGAGTGCAGAAACGCAGCACCACCTCCCTTCCCACCCAGAAGGGAGCGAAGGCCGGTCCTGGACTATGTCGTCCACGCATGCCCCTCCCAGATGCCCCTGGAGCCCCAGCCCCAGCATGGCCGCCCCACAGATGGACGGGGCCTTCAGGAGGTGATGAGGGTGCGCTGAGGCCGGGGGGTGGGGGGTCCTCAGCTCAGCGGGACTTGTGCTCCTGGGAAAGGAGGAGACACAACGGCGTCTCTGCACTGCACGGAGTGAAGGCCACGGGAGGCCACGGCGGGAGGAACCCTGCACACCCTTCTCGTCCACAGCCGCCAGCCACACCGACACTGTGACTCGGCCTTCCAGGCTCCAGAAGTGGGAGAGATGGCTGGAAAACGTGCTGTTTAGGCCCCCTGGTCCGAGGTGACCGGTGCAGGGCAGAGGTCTGGAGGAAAGCGGTGACTCTGAATACACGGAGTGCAGCCAGCCGGTCCATCTGCACATGCACACTTGTCTCGTCCACCTGAGACACGTGCAGTGTCTAAACAGGCACACCCTCATCACAGAGCAGACCCCTGGACTACGTGGGTCGGGGTGCCAACCCCTCCCGGCCAGGACCCCTTGTCACTTCTGACCCTGGGAGGGCTCCTGCCACCCCTCGGCACAGCAGGCAAAGACCCTGCATCTCCTAGGAGGGGACGCACACATTCGCCCAAGGAGAAAGCACGCTCGTCCACCGCAGGTGTTGTCGAATGTAAGCATCTTCTCCAGGAACAAGAACTTACACTGTCACTGTCTTTGAAAACAGCCTTTCCAAACACAGACACACCCCAGCTTACCTTCCTGAGCAGCGAACGCCTGGCTGGAGGAGATGACCTTTGTCAGCTCGGGGTTGTACCGTGTCCCCTCCGGGAAGATCACAAGGTACATCTGCGGGCACAAGGCAGGTTCGAGTTACTTTTCTGTGGTCAACGTGCCACCGTCAGCCCTACCGGTGCTAAGAGGGTATTTCCTGTGCAGGGAAAAATGTGTTTTCATTTACGGGTGAGCTTCACTTCAAGGAGAACCACCAAAATGCAAAAATTCAAATGAGCGTAAGATAGATTGTCTGTAGAACTCAGTCGGACACTCACTGGTAGGTCAGCTGTGAAGAATCTAACGTTTCTAATCACATGCTAACTTTCACTCAGTAAAAATTTGGCATGAGATGCTGACTTGTACAAAGCATTGATTTATTAATGAAAGAGCTCCCCTCTGCTAAGTTCTGCAAAATGACTTTTAGAAAGATGCAAATTTTAGACAATTATGTCCCTAAGTACATGTCATTTGAGGAAAACCATGTATAAACATGTCAGTCTCCACAACATAAAAGGCAGTAAGTGCTTACATTTCAAAAGTCACACAGTATGGTGTTACAGAGCTTCCATGATGCATCTTTTTAAATCCTCACCTGAGGGCATTTTTCATTGCTTTTAGAGAGAGGAAGCAGGAGGGGGACAGGAAGAGGAAAGAGAGAGAGAGACAGTTGACTGGCTGCCTTGTCATATAAGCCCTGACTAGGGACCGAACCCACACCCTGGGTATGTGCCCTGACAGGGAATCGAACCCGCAACCTTTCAGTGTCTGAGACAACAGTTCAACCACCCGAGCCACACTGGCCAGGGTTGTGGTGCGTTTCCAATGACTTGATTTACAAGCCACTCCGTAAGAACATCAAAGTGGACGTTTACTAAGTACTCAATTAGTCTAAGCTATTACATTTATTCACTTGGGAAAGGCACAATAGAAACAGGAAAACTAAACAGTGAAAACCTCCTAGTTTGAGAACTGAGTTACCAAAACTACACCAACATGTTCAGCAGCCAAAAGACAAAATAAGACTTTCATCAAATCGTTTCAAACGCACAACATACAAAAATTAACTCAAGATGGACGACAGACCTAAATGTGAAACTAAGCCTGTAAAACTTCCAAAAGGAAGCAGGAGAACCTTATACCCTTGAGTTTGTCAAGGAATTCTAAAATAGGAAATTGTGGGAGAAACCAGCAAGTCTGACTCAAGGAAAACTAGAAACCTTTGGTCAAGACACGGTTGTGAGTGTGAGGAGGCACGTCACAGACACCACGGAAGCCCTGTTTCTAGCAGCCCCACACCGAGAGCAGCTGAGGCACCCACACAGCGCCGTGCCCCTCCGCAGGGAAGAGAAACAAGGACATCGATGCGTCCACACCACAACCTGGGGGGTGTCTCAAAATCATCACGCTGGGTGGAAGACACCGGACCACTCCCCCTCGAAGAGTACAAACTGCGTGACTCCACACGTGTGGCATTCCAGAAAACACAAACCGATCTGTGACCACAGAGAGCAAGCCGGTGATGACCCCGGAGCAGAACAGGTGAGGATGCACAGGGAAACTCTGGGGCGGCTGACACAGGCCCTCACCTGACCGTGTGGGTGCTTCCACAGGCGTGTGCAAAGACTCATCACACTCTCCACTGCAACTACTTGCAGCTTACTGCGCCTCATCACGGCACTAATACTACTTCAAGAAATAAAGAAGTTTCCTGTGCTATGTTGTCACGAATGACAGAATTTCCTTCTTTTGTGAGGCTGAAAAATACTCCACTGCACAGAGACACAGACCATGTTCTTCATCCATCATCTGCTGACTGACACGCTCAGGGTGTTCCCATCATCTTGGTCACTGGGAATGTTACCACAATGAACAAGGGGATTCACGTAACTCTTCAAAACTCCGTGTGTGTGTGTGCGTGTGTGTGTAAATATGAGGTCTGTCCAGAAGGTACCCAGCCGCGTGGTATGGAAAATAGAGACATTTATGGAAGAAGACATAAGACACAAGAAACACTGTACACGGGACAATGACACCTCAGTCCCCTTCACAGTTGGCACCCCGGGACCTCACACAGTTCTCCCAATCGCCATCAGCTGCCCTGTTGTATTTTCATGAATCTCATCAAGGGTCTGAAATCCCTTCCCTTTCCAGGGTGATTTTAGTTTTGGGAAATGCCACAAATCCCAGGGCACCAAATCCAGGCTATGCTGGGGGCTGAGTCACCTGGGTGATTTGATGTTTTGTTAAAAAACTCTGCATGAGACATAACGCATGAAAAGGAGTGTTGTCGTGATGAGGCTGCCAGTCACCAGGTGCCCACAGCTGCAGCCTTCTGAATCATCTGAATAGTTTCCACAGAGGAATGTTCAAGCCTAACACAAAATCTGATGCAGATTTGCTGCCCGGCTCACTCAGTCATTTTGAATGTGACGGCCACACAGTGCACATGCTCACTCAACAGCATCTACCACCCCCACTGACTAGTACAGTGAAGTACCACTATTCACACATGTGCATTCCAGTCCACTCTGCTTGGCTGCCAGGTTACATTAACATCATGTAAACCATCCTCATTATATCAACAATGGCTGGACTTTTTCCGGACAGAAGCTGTCATGCGCCCAGCAGCAGAACTGCTGAAGCACATGGCAGGTAGTTCTAGTTTTAATCTTTCGAGGTCCCTGCATTGTTTTCCGTAACGACGACACCAGTCTGCATTCCCACCAAGAGTACCTAAGGGTTCCCTTTGCTCCACATCCTCTCCAACACTTGTTATCTCGACTTTGTGGTAACAGCCCTTGTAGCAGGTGAGAGGGACACATGACTGTGCTCGTGACCGGCACCTCCCTGGTGACAGTGATGCAGAGCACCTTTTCATGTACCTGCTGGCCCTCTGTATGGCTTCTTCGGAGAAATGTCTACTCAAGGTCTTTGCCCATTTCTGAGTGATTTGCTTTCTTGCTGGTGAGTTGATGAGTTCCTCACATACTGTGGAAACTAACACCTCACAGGATATGTGCTTCACGAATACTCTCCCTTTCCACAGCAGCTTTTTCATTTGGATTTTGTAAATCTAAAATTATTCCAAGCATTAACATAAGTTAACAAAAAAAACCCCCACAAAAACCAGGAGGCCTTCATCTGGGACACAGGATGCTAAAAGCACATTGCTCCCAAGCCCAGGACACCAGTGAAGTGCTGGAGAGTCTGCAAGCTGAGCCCTTCAGAGAGGTCAGGTTACCAGACTGCCATGACGGAAAGGCAGCCGGAGAAGGTCTGTAGGTAAAAACCAAACACCAGGGCACGCGGTCAGCTGACTGGGAACTCTTCCTCAGGTGCGGGCTGGAGAGAGGAAAGGAGGATGAGAGGGTGGAGGGTGGGGAGGGGGACGCAGGAGGAAGAGAGAAGAGGGCTGCACTGGGGGGCGAGGTCCCAGGCGGCAGGACAACTGCCACGTGGGCGCAGGCGAGCAAGGTGCATGTGGCCGCGCTGGCCTGGTGGGGGGCGGCGGGGGGCACCTCGGCATCTCTCTAAGAGAACACCGAGATCCTTCAGCGGGAGCAAAGTGCTGTGGAGTAACATTTACACTGAACGATTCTTCGCTTGTAGAGACTGGTCCTATTTTTGGCTTTTCAAATAACTCAATACACACGAGCAATCTAGACTCACACTCAGAGACAGAAAACAGCTGTTCTCCCAGCTCACCCCCGGACACTGAAGACACCGAGTCGCGGGCTCCTACGCGGGCCAAGGGGTAAGGTGACTAGGGGAGTCCTGCTCGCTATTTATAGACCGAGGCCACCAGCACTCTCCCAGCCACACCTCTTCGAGGCCACGCCAGCAGCACGCCGCACGCCGGCCGGGGACCCAGTGGCCTGCAGCTGCCTTTCTGATGGCCCCGCAGCCTCACCCACCTGTGTCCAAGGGCTCCGGCTGCCCTCACACAGCTCTGGCCTGCCCGTCCCACCCACACGCTCTCATGGAAGCCCGAGACCGGCATGTGAGTGGCCCGGGAGGGTGCAGGGTCTCACCGGGGTGCCGGCGCTGGTGTAGCTCTGCAGCTTCTTCCTCATGTCCTGCTCGTTGAACTTGGCACTCCTCCTGACGTAGACCCCGCCGTGCTGTCTCGGGAGAGAGGGGAGAGAGGGGAGAGCGCTTACCACCACGACGCCCGACGGCCGGCCCCCACACCCACAGTGAGACACAGAATCGCATGCTAGGAATTAAACTATGTTAACATATTCAAATATCAGCATCTAGAGAACATCAGTTGAAAATTCTCTCATGTTTCAACATAAATAAAACCACACGTTGTATCGGAAAGCACACGGACGTTTACTTTTGTTGGCGGTTAAAATAAAAGTGCTTTCTTAAAAACATGGCTTTGAAATTAAGAACTGGCCAGACGCGTCTGGGTCCTCAGCTCTTCCCAAGCACCGGGTCACTAAGTCCCGACCTTGGCACTGGCCAACCACAGGTGTTGATGCAGCTGCTGCTGCAGAGCACTGATTCCTGCCCCCATCTCACGCTGGGTCCCCTCGTGCAAGGTGACAGTGTTGGGGGCGGGCCTCCAGGGGAGAGGTCTAGGTGCCCCGCGGTCCTGAGGTGGGCCCTCGTTCCGTGGGGCTGTGCCCTGTACGAAGAGGTGGGGACACAGACGTGTGTGTGCAGGGAGTAAAGACCTGGGGAAAGGGTGGCTGGGAGAGGGTGGCTGCTGCCAGACGAGGACGGAGGTGCGGGAGCATGGCCCGGCACGCAGGTGCCTCTCCATGCTGGGGGACTGCCAGGTGGACACGGCCCCAGAGCGCACTGCGGCTTCAGCCTTTCTTCTTCTACCTGCTGTTAAAGTCTTACTGACACGCCGCATGTCTTCCATACAGATTTTATACTTCATACTTGAGAAGGTACATGTCAGATCATTTAGTCAGAAGAGGACTACAAAAATGCTAGTAATCCCTTTCTGAATATAGACTACTTTTTTACAGTTTAAAGTGAACCGCACAACTGAGTAGAAGGTGCATTTAAGCCCTGTAGAGTGCTTGCCCCAAACCCTCCGAGTACCAAGGAGCCCGTTTCCCGGAGTTCCGGGGCCTGAAGGCCATGAAGCAATCCGAAGGGCATGCTGGGAGATGGCACGCGTGGAGCACTGACTCTGTGCCTGCTGCTCCTGCTCAGCGCCACACGTAGGAAGCTACTCGTTCTGTCCCCAGGAGTAGCGACAACTCTTAGCAGTTTCATAAGGTAGGTAACTATCAAATTCTGTGCCGTTAGGGTTTCCTATTTGTTTGATTTTTGTACAACTGCGTTTCAGCTACTTAATTTAACTATCTGGGTAATCAGACATGTATATAAGTATACACTGTTAAAAATCCGAACTAGCCTTAGCCAGGTGGCCCAGCTGGTTACAGCAGGGTCCCAACCAGCCAGGTGTGTGGGTTCGCGCCTGGGCAGGGCACCTGCCAGAACTGACCAACGAACACGTCCGTCAGTGGAGCAACCGGGCAGTGCTCCCTCCCCCACTTCTTCTCCCTCTAGAAATCAACAAACAGAAGTGGTTTAAAAGTAAAAGATCCTAGATTACTTCAATCTAGGAAAAGCTACTGAACTCACACGAGTGAGCCCTCCAGCTCACGCATCTGCAGGGAGTGCATGCCCAAGGTCAGAGCCCACAACTCCAGGAGCTGCGTGCATGCGCAGAGGGAAGTGTGGGAGAGGTACCTGCGAGAAGTAGCAGCCGTACAGGGGGAGCCACTTCAGCCCATCCTTCAGCACGTAGCGCACGTGCCCCAGCGCGCCCTGCCGCACCGCCAGGATGTCCGCCACGATCCAGTCCACTGCGAAGACAGAGCCCGTCAGTGCGACCGCCGCTGAGCTGGCGGCCAGTGCACAAACACCACGGTCTCCTCATGACACTCGGCAAGGAACGTGCTCGGGAAACGGTATGATTGGGATTTTAAATGACCTTAAATCAACACACATAAAAAAATAAAAATTCTGTGGTTTTTCATTTGTTTTGTTGTTGTTTAGGGTTTTTTGTTTTTTTTTTTTTTTGCATTTCTTGGAAAGCTTTTTATGTTATGAGCAAAATGCAAAGGTTACAAACCACCATAATAATCCAAAAGCAGCATGCACACAGAATAAAGCTTCTCTGATTCCCAGTCCCGAAGATAGGACAGAATGAGAAGCAAGCAACTGGTCACAGGCACTGTCAAGTACACGGTGAGCCCTGCGACACACCACCTGCGAACCCAGGGCAAGGGCCTGCCCCGTAGCCCCCAGGGCCCAGCCACCCCCCACGCCAGCCACAGACAGGGCCCAGGCTACAGACGCCTCTGACTACACAGCAGGTTACGACACAATGGTGGCAGCAGCAAACAGAAGAAGGCGGGAGTGAGCTTATTCCAACAAAAACCCGTGGAAAGAAATGAACTGTTAATCGATCTTTCACAGAAACTCGAACAGGGAACTTGCCCTTGGCGAGAACCAGGAGCCAGCAGAGTGTGCAGAGGATGGCGCCCAGGGGACCCGCTGGGGTGGGGGGCGGGGCGTGAAGTGGCAGAAGGGGCGAGGGGGCGGGCAGGCAGGGTCTGGGAGGCCCAGGTGATGTGAACAGGGTGGCTGCCAGAGGAGTGCGGGTGATGGAAACAGACAGCGAGGGAGACCCTCCCAGCACCTGCGGGTGACCTGGAGGACGGGACCCTGGGAACACAGTGGTGAGACTGTGTAAAAGAAACACAGTCGTAAGATCACACCAGCACAAGGTAAATTCCAGGGGAAATGTTTAAAAAATACAAAACAAGGAGTTTTATTTCATTCATCCTGTATGAAATAAAAGCCGAGAAATTTAAGGGGTTACAAGTAAGTTTTTTTTTTAAAGATCTTTATTTATCTATCTATCTATCTATCTATTTATTTATTTATTTATTTATTTATAGAGAGGGGAAGGGAGGGAGAGAGAGAGAGAGAGAAACATCAATGTGTGGTTGCTTCTCATGGGGCCCCCACTGGGGACCTGGCCTGCAACCCAGGCATGTGCCCTGACTGGGAATCGAACCTGCGATGCTTTGGTTCGCAGCCCGCGCTCAATCCATTGAGCTATGCCAGCCAGGGCGGGTTACAAGAAAGTTTTAACCAAAGGGGGCAGTTTCCACAATTGCAGGATGATTAACTCTCAACTGTGACAGAAAGGTGCAGAGAAGATTCAGCCAATTTAAACACTAAAAGTTATCCTTTTGGAAATATATTGTACCAATTATTATAATTGTCTTTTTAAACTTTTTAACCATTTGCAAGTGAACTCTTCCATGAGGATTTAAGGATTACGATGATTATCAAGACAGATCTGATGACAGCTCCCTGCCAGTAGTGATACCCGGCGGTCAGCGAGCCTGCCCAGTGTCCGTCGGGAGCACCTCCGCCAGGGAGCTGCCCCCTGCCACTGCTCCAAGGATGGAGCTTCCTCCAGACACCCTGCGGGTTCCCTCCCCTCCTGCTCACACCGACTGCACCGTCACTGCTGGGCACTCTCCTTTGTCATCACGTCTTGGGAACCAAGTATTCAAGTCTGGTTTAATTGCATCTGATGTGAGTCAATTCTGAATCAACTGTGGGAACTAGGGCCTGGTCTCCAGGCTAAAAACAAGTGTTGGTATCTTTTCCTACAACAATTACTTTTAAAGTCTGGAGAAATTTTTACAATGCATTTTTGTATTAAAATCTGCATGGTTATATTACGGCCTAGGATGCATCTTCCAAATGCTTTTAAGAGAAAGTGTAACATTTTAAACACATGTCCTGTTTGTAATGAACTGTCCTGGATTATGCCCTTAGTCTTTCAAAAATTTTAGTGGAAACATTTAAGAACTAACCTAAGTGGCCAAGAGACCCAAGCTTTGTGCCATCAATTTTTGCTCCTCAGATATCTTTTTCACTTTTTGTTTATTTTCAATGAGGTTTCAAGATAGGAGACAAGACACAGCTGAGTTCCTGACAGCTGAGGTGGTAATGTGTTTCCTTTATAGTAACATTTACACTTTGCGCCCCGGCATAATTTAAGATGCCAAGAAACGTGGTTACGTAAGAGTTCTTTCCTGCAGGTCCTGCAGGGCAGTGCCACTGTTTGCTTAACTCAGAAGACAGGAGGAGAAGGCCGAGAGGCAAGGAAGCAAGAAAAGCAAGCCTTCCGGATCCACGTTACGATGTAACAAGTTCCAAATTCACAAAGGTGTTGCAGAGTCTGGAGACTCTGCAGGGAACTCTGGCCTGGCACGGATCCATGCTCTCTGGTACTCTGTGAGACTGTGGGCCAGCTATGCATACTGCCTGAAACTCCTGATCAGGAGATATTACTCATACCTTACCAGTAGGGCTCAGAGAGGTTAAGTAATCTGCCCACTATCACACAGCCTGTTGCAGAACAGCAAATAAGCCAGGGTCTCTCTGACCCCATAGCCCATGACTTTGCATGACAATCTACTAACCACACAGGTTGTCAGTCAAGAAAGATGACCCCTAAACCAGGAAGAACATTTCATGGGACTAATGAGGGAACTGGAGGCCAGAGCAGACAGTCCAAGGAGGCTGAGAGGAAGGGCTCAGAGCCACCACCCCTGCTGACTCTGAAGAGACACAAGTGCAGGGAGCAAGGACAAGTGGCATGGAAACGAGGGAGGGGAGAAGGCACCGACAGGTCAGCTCTCAGGGAAGTCGGGCCGAGAAGAGACTCGGGCTCTGGCTGGCGCAGAGGAGGGTAGGCTGGGACGTCTGAACTAAACAGCAGCCCTTGAAATGCTCCTTCTGCTACTCGCAGCTTCAGGCGATCAGCAGTGAGGATGGACACCTCTCGAGGGTTTTGGTAAGGACCCTGGACACAACGGGCCAGCGAGCGACCCAAGCCCATGGCAAAGCTCTGGGGGCCTCTGGAGCCCAAAGCCAAAGGACAACTTTTCTGTGCCCCCAACTTTCCTTTTTCTGGGAAAAGGCGCCAAATCTATCATATGGGGGTGGGAGTGGGGGGGCAAAGGTAGGCTTACCGTTGTTCGTACAGGAAACCGACAATCAGTAAGTAACAGTACGAGGAGAAACTCTGTGTTTTGCATACTCAAACTAAACCTACTTTTGCCCCACCCTGTATTCTGACTGAGGCCTGCAATTCTCAAGCAATTTAATGTCACTATCCAGTTACGCTCCTAGGTCATTGGTTTTTAAAGGCATTTAACATGCACTTCTCAGCGCTGACAGCTGAGGGCTGCAGCCCTGGCCCTAGAAAGGCAGCCTCAGAGGAGGCCGGCGCTCCGCAGCGGGATGTGGGGTGAGACTTTCTCCAGTCAGTTCTCTGGGCCCGTGGCGGCTTGAGCCGCCAATTCCTTCCCGCCCCAAACGCAGGAGGAGCATGTTAAAGGTCTGCCCTTCTCTGGAGCTCTCCCAGGAGTCCTCACTGGGAAGTGAGGCGTGCGAGGGCCAGCGTGTGATAAGCACACCACCAGCAGCTGAGGCTGCGCCGCTGTCCCTGTGACCGCCCCTGACCAAAGCGGTCAGGAGAACCTGCCCCTGCGCCCACACTGCTGCCACGGCCCTCCGGACAGAACCGTGTCTCCCCCGAACCCCCGAATGAGGGCAGTGGGCCAGGCACGTGAACAAGGAATTTATTTAAGAGAAAATCCTGCTAAACAGAAAGAAAGCTCTATAGATGAATGAACCAGTGGCTCAACATAAAGGGAATCTGGGCCCTCCGGAGCCAAGTCTGCCCTGGTAGAAACACGCCATAGCAACAGGCCAGGGAGGGCGAGCCTGGTTAGCAGCACAAAGCCCAAGTACGTCTGGAGAAACAGTCGGAATACAGCAAGCAGTGAGCCTACTGTCCAGGCCGAGTCAGAAGCAGACACAGTCCAGAGAGCTGGCTGCTCTGCTGAGGTCAGAGCTGACGAACTCAAACCACCCGAGCAGGCCAGACCGACGAGGTCCACAGGACGCAGGCACGGCAGCATTCCTGTCCACACTCTGCAGCCCTGACTCCTGTCCCGTAAAACTGAACATGGTCACAGACACGCTAAGCTGAGGAAAATGCACTTCCACGCCTTCCACTTTCTTTGCCATATTTATGGTCTAGGTAGAAGGAAAAGCAACTAAGTCACAAAGTGACGCAGCTGACGGGAGAAAGCCAATGGCGGCCACAGGCTTCCATGGCTTTCCATCCAGGCAACGCCACTGGTCAAGATGTTTTTATGCCCTTATTGTTATTTATTTTTTAAACACTTTACTTATTTATTTTTAGAGAGAAACATCGATCGGTTGCCTCTCGCACACACCCTGAACGGGGACTGAGCCCAAAACCCAGGCATGGCCTTGACCAGGAATGGAACCAGCAACCTTTCGCTTTTGCGGGATGGCTCCCAACAAACTGAGTCACAGGATGGTCAGGTCATTCTCAGCTTCCGACTTCTGGGTACTATAATTTTAAGTAAAAATGAAATTTAGGGAGTGTGCATCAAAAGCAGTCCCAGGTTTGGAAAACATGAAGTGGGAGTTATTTTGAACTGAATTATCTGTAAAACCAAAAAGCACTGTAACCAGTGTGAATGTCTCGGTTCCGGCCCTGTGCTCAGTTACATGGGAGGTTGTCCCTGGGGGACATGGGGGAGGGGGCACGGAACTCCGTATCTGCAAATTCCTGTGAGTCTGTGACTATCACGCAGTAGAAAGTTTAAGAAGTGCCTTGACCTAATTTGAAGTATACACTGTCCTTTATGGGAGACCAAAGTCCTCTGCGATGCTTCTGACAGAATAACAAGCTGTAATTAAACCGAAGCATCTGAAGAGGCTGAAGAAGTGCAGACGCTGGAAACCAGCGCTGGGCTGACCGCTCACAGGCCATGCAAACTTTCTGCAGCTTCGAGCAGAACTAAAGTGTATCCAAGGTGGGGCCCCCAACCCCACACCCACGAACATGAGGGACAAAAGGAAGAACAGACTCTTTAAAGAACCATTCAAACACGCAGAAAAAAGGAAGAAAACAGCTTATTTACACCCATCAGAGGAAAAAGGTGAGAACAGGAAAATTCATAGTAAAGATCACAGAAACACAAGCTCACGTATAACATCTGCATTAAAAATTCACGTTTAAACAATAGTGAAGTTTTTCATTTAAATATATAAGAACATTACTTTGAATGCCCACATATTTTCTGTAGAAAAACCTAAGTTTCACACAAATGAAATACAAACCTGTGCATTGATGATTTGCTAAATATATTATATTTTCTTTATTTTTTGGCAAATCTCCATATAGCAATATCTAAAAGATAAAACAAAAAGAAGCATTACTTTGGTGTTTTAAAGCAAGCACTCCTGTAACATACTAAATAGGAGAAGGTCAAAATATAGACAAGCGCACGATGTCATGGTTATTTCCGATCACGGTTACCCAGACTCAGACTCCTCTCGGGAGCCTCAGAGCAGGGCCGGCACACCGTTAACAGGGACGGGCAGCTCTTTTAAGGCCCATAGCCCACCCGCTTCTCCCCATGGGCACACGCTCCGGCGCACACCACCTCTCCTTCCCCCAGGCGGCCGAGTTTTCTGTGCCTCACACTCTCCCAAACTCCAGGGGCCCCTCTTGTGCCTCTGCAACTTGTTTTCTGAGCCCATGCAGCCCCGCGGGCTCACTGCTCCCACCCCCATGACGTTCCACACAAACTTCTGGTCGTTAAAGCAAAAGGAGGCAAGGACCGGCTGATGGTCACACGGTGTCACACATATTGTGTGTGATGAAACACAACTGGTGGTCCCGGTGAGAACACAGGAAACGGTTCCTGATGCCGAGTCACCGACACTGTTCTGATAGGGACAGTGTGTGCGCTGCACCGCTAATGCCACCCGGCGTGCTCCAGGTGAAAGGCCGGCAGGGCTGAGCGAGGTCCAGGCCGATGACCACAGGAGTCTGAACCTCCGGGTTCCATCGCTTTGCTGGGCCCTGATGCACACAGAAATGTTACCACTCCTGACACTCGTGGGACTTCTCTCCTGTTAATTTGTCTTTTGTCTGGTTAACTAGCAGGCCCCCACCACGAACCTGAGAGGGCAGAGGACACGTTCTTCCTCCTACACTGCAGTGCATTCGTCACTAAGAGCACGGACTCCAAAACACTCTTTGAAATGGTTTGTCTTCATTTCAACCGGCACCTGCCTCAGTGGGGACAGGGCTGAGAGAGGAGGCAGGGGCCCTGGTGCGGCCACCTGGGCGTCTGTCAGCGGTCAGCGGTGCGAGGCCCGAGGGGCGGTGGGGAGAAAAGCCCAGCTGGCCCTGAGCACCCTGACCCGGAGGCGCCTGTTGGCGCAGAGCCGTCAGGTGGGAGGTCAGAGCTGCCCAGCCAGCTGGCAGCCCTGGGGCAGGGGCTGTGCACTAGATTCCTAGGGAGGCGGCCTCTGCCCGGGGTGGGCGGTAGGGGATGGGGTAGCTGCGTCTGGGCTGCGGCGAGACCACAGCCTTTATAGAAAGCAAACTGCTTGTTCAGGCCTGATCGCAGATGAGAAGCATCTCCCTGGCCTGCTCCGAGCTCCTCACTACGCAAAGTGCGCACTCTTCACTTTCGGGAAGGGTGAACTGCAGGCTCTGCAGGCAGCCCTGCAGAACGACACCTTCCTGCAGGCAAATTTGCATCCACTCAGTCCACAACGCCTGGCTGGCTGGGCGGGGACAGGTGCGTTTGTGGAGCGGCTGGGTCGGAGCCTTCCTGGCACGTGGCTCGGACCTGAAACCCAGCCCACAGCCTTGCCACGGGAGCTGAGTGGAAGTGCCTGGCCTCTCAGGCCTGCTCTTCGCCTGGGAAACAAACGAGTGTGCGCAGGCGACCACCCCTGGCCTGGTGCGGCTGCAGCGAACCTGACGAGGCTGCAGGGCGCCGGACGGTGCCAGGAACACTGCCAGGAACACTGCGACTGCCCAGACGAGGCCACGCTGCTGTGTCGCTCTCCAGCAGAGTGAGCTTTGTACCCAGAACTGTGTTAGGTGATCCACGAGTAAGAAAAACAGCTACCTAGTCTACCTTCCTAAAAAAAAGTCTGAATATGCAGAAATGCAGCTACAAAGATTTCAGCTTCAGTAAGACTGCACATATAATTTATACTCCGTGTTCATAATCATTTGGAATACATTTGTAGAGGTTTTAATGCCAATGAAATGTCTCACAGGAGCCCACTATGAGGTTCCACCACCACACACACGGAAGCTGCAGTCACTTTCTGCCTGAGACCTGTCATCGACCAGGAAAGCGACGATGCCCCTGAAACCAGGTCAAACGCAAACGCAGGCACTGGTCTCACAGCAGGCCGCACCTCAGGGACCAGCAGGCACTGAGCCCCCACAGCCCTCGCAGTCCTGTGCCACAGGGTGCGTGTCTCTGAGACCGGCAGCCTGCCTGCTGTCTCGGGGAGGCTCCATGACAGTGGGATAGGAAGGGCTCCGCCTCAGGAAGGCGCAGGGCGTGGGAAGCTGCCGCTTCGGGGTACATACAGTGTGGCAGGGGACGGGGAGCACCACTGGGCTCTTGCACCAAGACCCAAACTCTCTCAAATGTTACAAGACTATTCTCTGCCAAAACTCCAGATGAAAAAGGTCAAATGAGAAGGCATCTTGTGTACTAGGAGCTTACATGTTTTCACTTGGAATACTCACCAAAAGAGACAAGAAACTTGGGAGCGATACAAAATTAGAACTGACATCAAAAAGTTTTTCTACAGAAAACATACCAAGAATGGGAGCGAAGCAGAGCCTCGGTGCACGAGGAGTTGGCAGCCCCAGGCCCACCGCCCACTGGGGGGGCCCAGGCTGACCCATGGAAACCCTCCGGCCCGGGGGTGGGGGGGCATGTGGAGCCATCCGAGCCCCACCTCTGCTTCCTAAGTTCTGTGTTCTTTCTTCCACTTTGGGACTTACCACACTGTGCAGTTTTGTTTTCCAAGGGACTTCTTTCTACACTGAAGCACGTGCGATTCAGGGTGGACACTGTTTTATCGAAGTAAGATGCTAGCACCCAGCAAGTGCTCAGCACTCAAGGAGATCTCCTTTCAGACATCACCCTCATGTTTTCGCACCTCTGGAATTCTGACCCGGAGCAGGGCCAGTGAGGCTGCCCGGCACACACCACTCGCAGTCACAGACACACACAGCACCGGACTACCCAGGCAACACTCGCTGCCAGCCCCCACAGAGACACGAAGGAAACGTAATAACCCTGAAAGAACGGCATTGGTTCAAAACTGCAAAATGTGCAAGTCCTCACTGGGGAGTGAACAAAGGCTTCCCTGCACTGCCAGAGGTCCCAGAACTCCCTCCTGCCTTCGTGAGGTCTCTGATCTAAGGTCTCTGCCCATCCCTCCTTCTATCTCCTTAGGAGGGTGGAGTTCAGGGTTCTCCCTCCTTTACCTAAGTGAGGAATGTGATCAGACTCACTACACCTGGGGATCCTGTTATATCAAAACCTGTCAACTAGCAAGGCCACTCAAAACCCTGCCCTTAAAAGTGACATTCACCTACATTTGCACAAGTGCAGACCAGGATCCCCTGCAGACTGCTCTGCCCTCTTGCTACAAGGAAAAAAGACAAGTAGTTTTCCCCTTTGTTGCCACCCCCAAGGGTTACAGTCTCGTAGAAGGGAAAACAGACATTTAACGCATGCTAAGATCACTAGCACATATGCTAATGTTACAAACAAGTGCCCCCACACTGGAGATGGGGAGAGGTCACGGGACAGGGCAGAGACAGTGGTCCAGGGGTGCCCTGCTGGGAATGTTCTGGTCATCTGGGGAGGGGAGGGGTGCAGGGGGGAAGCAGCAGTCAAGCCAGGGCAGAACTCTGCGGAGGCTTCGTTTCCATCCCGTTATCAGCAGAGAACCTCCTGCCCCCGAACACCCAAAGCTGCTTCCTCCTGTTCTCAGTGCAGTCACAGCAGCTCCTAACCACTGGTGACAGCCCACTGGACAAGCCTGTGCGAAGTCTTTCTCCTTGGGCCACAAAGCTAATGAACACACGCACTCCAATTTCACTATTATGATCTGTCCTGACTGCCCACATTTTCCCAGGGCAAACACCTCGAGAGATGGGATCTCATTCCAACCCACATAACCTCACCACCTGGCAAAGCATCCTTGGAGAACCGACCTGAAGCTAGGCTGCCTCGGACCGAATCCCGGCGTGACCACTAAACCCGTGCGCCCTTTGTGCCTCAGTTCTCCCATCTGCCAAGTGGGGAGAACAGTGCAGCCTGGTAGAGTGGCATGACAGGCCCAGCAGAAGGGGGCGTGACCTGGGGTTCTCTGCATTCTGCACTCACCTGCCCTTTCTGCTACCTGCTCTCCCCCGAAGCCCGCAAAGCCTTGCAAACTGGTTCTCCCTCAGAGCTCCAGGCGAATGCCACTTGCTCAGGGCAGCTTCCCAAGTCCCGGTCCACCCCCCCTCCGCAGGGCTGACACCCTCACACAGCACAGTGCACGTCCACTTCCTTGTTGTGCCCTGTCCCACCAGATGTCACCTAGCTGCATAAGGGCTGCGGCCTTGGCCGTTTTTCCTTCCTGTACCCCACAGTACCCAGCACAGGGCCTGGAACGAGGTGCCCACTCTGGTACCAAAGGGATGAATGAAGAGCAGCTCAGTGAGACATTATTACTTAGTTTTGGGCTGTCTGTCAATATCAACCTCTGATTAAGAAACTATAATTCAATAAGAAAATATTAAAGGAAAAATTAACTTTCAATTCCATTTAAGAAGAGTCAACTCTCAGTGTATTTAGTTCCACAAAATTAGACAAATTTATGAGAGAGGCAAAGTAAATTGTGTATACAGAATTCCCTGCCACTATTTCACAAAGTAGGCCAGTTGAAACACTAACTTATTGTATATCAAATTTCACATTTTATTGTTATAATGTATTTTGTTACCATTTGGGGAAGAGGGAATTAGCAAACAGAGCCATCAAAGTAAAACCCATTTTAAAGTAAATCCAACAGACTTAAATTAAGCAGGAAGAAAACGGTGACTCATACACGCATTAGCTGTTGATGAGAAGACACCCATCCTATCACTGGATTTTCTGGACTACAAGTGCCAGCTTTTGGTGTATTCTGTTGGAAGGAGGGCAAAGAGCAGAATTTTTTTTAAAGAGAAAAGAATTCTGGCATTAAGAAAAAATAACAGTAACTTTTATCAGCTTCCAAAACATGTCTAAAAGAATTTCCATTATTGGCCATGACTATTCCAAGCACTGTCCACACATCCACCTCCACACGGAGGACAGAAATCTAGGGCAGAAACGCTGGTCCACCCACTCCGCCTCTCCTGGAGGCGAGGGTGGCCCCGGGGCTCCGGCAGGCGCTCCGGCAGGCACTCCCGCACTCTGCCCTGCTCCCGCAGCATCCCCCAGCTCCAGCTCCAGCTCCCACACAGACAGGCAGCCTCCTTGCCTTCGGAGTCTCCAGGCATCACACGTCCAAGCTCCTTCTCTGACCCACACGGTCTCAGGACGGTGAACACACCCAGAGGCCAATGCGTCCGCCCTGTCTGCACACAGCAAGCTCTCAGCCAAGAAGTCATGCTGCCTCCAAGTTATAAGGTGCTCAGGATTTTTTGGTAAGCTACCAGAAGATGGTAATGTAATAATCAATTAAGATTTAAAAAAACACCAGCACGTGAATAAGAAGTTGGTTATTATTATATAGCATAAAGATTGGTTCTGAAAATAAGACAACTATTCAAATACTCTATTTGAAGGATATGTGGAGGTTACTTTGAAAATTAGACACTATAAGCTTATGGGAAATTTTTTTAAAAGATTTTATTTATTTACTTTTTAGAGAGAAGGGAAGGGAGGGAGGAAGGGAGAGAAACATCAACATGTGGTTGCTCTTGCGCGCCCCCTACTGGGGACCTGTCATGCCACCCAGGCATGTGCTCCAACTGGGAATCAAACCAGCAACTCAACCCCCTGGCACTCAACCCCCTGAGCCACACCAGCCAAGGCAGGACGTTATTGTAAAAGCAACCTTGGCATAGAAAACGAGGCTCCCTTTACTTAAGCATGTCAAAGCAAGTGGACACCAAACGCCTGAAGAAACGGGGCAGAGTTAAACTGAGAACAGCAACAACACAAGGAAGAGTCAGAACCCAGGAGTTGTTGCTGTACTGGCTTCAATGACGACCCCAAAGAACGCGTGCATGTCCCCGAGCGCAGAACCTGGGAACGGAACTGTATTCGGAACGAGGGTCTTTGCAGGCTGCTCGTGACTTTGAGTTGTTGAGGTCACCCTGGATCACCTGGGGAGGCCTGACACCCGATGACAAGTGTCCCTCTGAGAAAGGCAGAGGGACATCTGAGACAGACAGAGGAGCAAGAGCCCACGTGACCCCGGCGGCAGAGACCAGAGTGAGGTGGCCGCGAGTGAGGGAATGACAGCCACTGGAGCTGGAAGGGACAGAGGGCTCTCCTCCAGAGCCTCCAGGGAGTCTGCAGGCCCGCCAGTGCCTTGATTCCCGACACCCGGCCTCCGGAACTGTTAAAGGATAAATGCCTACTGCTTTAAGTCGCTAAACTGGAGGTGCTTTGTGATGGCAGCCACAAGCATGTGATGCCATTATTTCAATCGGCGCCCCCACCCCCAGATAGTGAGAGGTGCGTTCTGTCAGTGGGTCTCCAATTCAGAGACAACACATGACACTTAACATTCCAAAGGAATAAATGGTGAAGAAGGCACCCGGCTGAGCACCAGGCTGAGTTTCAGCACCAATGAGATTCTAGGAGAACCTGCACAGGTACGTCATAAACAGCAACTTCAGCAATAGCAGTTGAAATGCTTTCCTGTCTCAGAGATACATGTGGAAACAAAGTCGTGAAGTCAGGGAAGGACAGAATGTTCACCTAGAATCCAACAGGCCATCCAAGTGCACTTACTGTTTGCAAGCAGGTCTACCTGCCAAGCACAGACCATGAACTTCATGTACTTACTGTCCGCAGCTTAAAAACTCCATGCGTAAGAAAATTCTCTGACTCACAACTATTACGAAGCATTCTTTTAAAACTTAGAACTTAAAAGCATTAAAAGGCTGTTTTTTAAAAAAATCTAATTTGAAAATACTTCTGCAATGTATATAATTTAATGGTGAACTTCCTTTCATTTAAAAACTCTTATTTTTCATACAGAACAAACAAGAGGATTGTCACTGGCTTTGCGAATGAAAGCTGATGACCAAGAATAACAAGCTAAAAACTTAATCGAAAACTTTGTGACGACAAAGTCACTGATGAAAACTATTAAGTACAAAAAAGAATAACGTGACAGAATGTTTGTTCTTATAAATCCTTTCCCTTTGGGTTTATATTTAATAATAGCTATTTTTCCTTTATTGATTTAAGCTTAAAATAAACCACTAGAAATACTGAAAGCTAGCCTTGTCTACCCAGGAACCCCAGGTTCCATAAAAAGACCCCCCAAAAATACCCTGCCCTGTTACTCACCAGCAAATAACCCCTTACCAGAACAACAACAACATAATGCATTGACAGGACACTCTGGGGCCTACATTTTTATGGAAAGTTCACAACCTGCATTTGACGACCAGGTGCACTGAGTTCTGTCCAGCATTCCTAAGGAGCCTCCCTGAGGACCCGCGTCTGTGAAAGGATGCCTGATGGTCTCAGGTATAATCCAGAAGTTCACCCAAGGTTGGTCCCACGGTGAAGTGTGTTAGGAATCCCAGAACTGAGCGCCCATAGGTCATCGACAGATTCACTGCCACGTGCTGAGAGCTCAAAAACGAAAAGGAAGTCTCTCTACTGAACAGGGCGCCCGGGGAAGAGACAATTTCAGAATCGCTCTTTAAAGGAAGGAGGTTGATAAACACCAAGTACTTCAATGATACATTGTATGTGATGCTGTTATGGAACGTGTTGTTCTTTAAACCAAAATAAAAGAACCCAGCACAGGGAGAATTACTCTTCTGGGCGGTAACAGACGCTGTCACATGTTCTGAGCCCAGGCCGGCTGTCATGTGTGAAATTGAAGACTTAATCACGATAAAACCATACATTTAGATACACGTGAAGAGCACAGGGGGAAACGATAAATTTGCATCATTAAAAAAATTAAATGAGGCCTGTTGGAAAAGCCAACTCTCAGGAAATCATTTTCTGGCAGAGCAGTCTTTCTCTCTCTCCTGGTGAACACTGAATCTGGTTTCAGCAGAGACCCCAGCTTCTCCTAACTCCCTGCTGGCCACACCATCTCCAGCTGGGGCAAACTGGGGCCTCACGGTCCCAGGCATCGCCAAAAGTCAAAACAGGAGCCATGTGACTGACAACAGGGAGAAAACAGTTGCTTTGGGGAGCAGGGGTGGTAAAAAAAAGCAAAGCAGAAAGACCCTCCCCCCTCCCCCCCGGAAAAGGTCATCTCACCCCCTCCACACCACTGAACCAAGAAACGAAAAAAACAGGAGCAACTGACTGGAAGCAATAAGCTAGAATCAAGCTCTTTGTTTCCAAACTGAAAGATAAAAGAAAAATTCGCAATTGTTATTTTGTATGACCCAATAAAAATTTAATCTACACATCCAATCTTCATAGAGAAAGATCGAGACAAAAAAGATCAGCCACACATTTAAGCCCAGTCCAAGTTGGCAAGAATTTTATCTACTGCAAGGCTTCTACAGTAACAAATGTATTCATTTCCTCGCCCAGCTTTCACTGGGCAGGAAGGCAAAACAATGTTGCGTTTCTTGTCCAAACAGTAACAACTTGTTTCAAGAGAAGGTCTCGTCTCCCATCTTTCAAAGCGCACTTCTGAGCTTACACATGACCACCTTCTCACAGCAAACGCCCGAACTGCCCACTGCTCGCCCTACTTCCCGCTGACCCACGCTCTGCGTCGCAGGGGTGCGGAAGGGGACAGGGGCGCAGATCCCACTGGTAGCTCAGAGCAAGGTAGCTCCAGCTTCCCGGCGAACTTGGGGTTTCTGCAAGGAGGCAGTGGGCCAGAGCCTAGAGTCAGGACCTGAAACTTCCCCCGCCGCGGGAGGATGGGCCACAGCACGTGCTCTCGGGGCACTCAGTGAGGAACCGCTCCCAAGGTCCCGGCGGGGCCGGCTGGTTCCGAGCCTGGGTGGCGCCCGCGCCCCCGCGGGACCCCGGGGAGAGGGGCGGCAGGGGCGCGCAGGGCCTCACCTGCACCCCGGTGTAGTTCTCGAAGAAGAAGAGCACCATGCTCTGGTAGATGCAGTAGAGCCGGTCGTCCACCGCCTGGTAGAAGCGGGCGGGCAGGAGGGCGGAGAGCAGCCGCCAGGCCCCCCAGGCCAGCACGTAGGTGGGGGCCGTGCCGAGCAGCACGGCGGCCGGCAGCACGCAGCGCAGCGAGTACATGTGGAGCACCAGGGACAGCAGCATCTTCCCGGCTCCGCGCGGCCCGCTTCGCCGGCCCCTCCCCGCCCGGCCCCCTCCGGACGCCCTGCGGCCCGCGGCCGACGGCCAATCACCGGGCCGCGCCCGGCCCCGCTGCCGCCCCCTCGCCCAGCCGGGCCGCCGGCCGCACCTGAGACGCCCCGCCCGCGCGGGCCTCCGCCCCCAGCCGCATGGGCCGCGCCGCCGCCGAGGCTGGGCGGGCTGCCGGACCGGCGAGTGCCGTGCCTGGCGTGCTGCTCGCGGCCGCGGGCAAGGGCACGCCGCCGCCCTCCGGGGCCGGTGGCTCAGGGGCGATCACAACCCATGACCCAACCCCGTCACCCAGCGCCCCCGTCGGGGGCGGGGCTCCGCGGCAACAACCAGCCTCCTGATTGGCCGCCCGTTTCCATAGTCCCCTGTCAGGACGGGTGCCCTCGGCAGCAACACGACTCCGGGTTGGTCTCCTGAGGCTGACGGTTGAAGAGCAACGGCCAAGGGCAATCGGGCCCCCCCCCCCCCCGCAGCTTTGGCTTCTGCGCATGCTCTGGAGCTCGGTCTTGCTGCAACCGCGGATCTCAGTGGCAGCTACCTGGCTGAGCCGGATGAGGGTGGGTGCCAGCAGGTGGAGGGCTCTGGGCGCCAGTAGGCTGGAGAGAACGCCCACCTCCGGCCGGCACGCCCTGTGGCCCGGGGATGTACCAGGTGCCTCGTTTGGAGTGCCCAGGTACGCGCTGTACCTGGAGTGTTCTGCAGACGTGCCCTCCCCAGTTAGGAGGCCTCGTGCATGCAAAAGGTATTTGCCAAGCTCCCCGTGGGAGGGACGGCAAAGTAGAATCGGAGGAGTTACAAAGGGGTGAGATAAATGCTAAATCCTGGCCCGGGGTCATCTGCGCGAGGCCATCCCTAGTGATGTGGTTACCTACCTTTTCAAGGGGCTCCACCCTCCCCCTTCCTGCTCCTTTTCTCGCCCCAGCAGGTGCACTGGGGCCCTTCCCAACAGGCGCCACTACGGTGGTGCAGAGTTAGGACCCTTCGCTCCATTGCCAGAGGGAGGACGGGGAGATGTTTACGCGTAGCTGGACAACCTTGCGCAAGGTTCTTCCCACGCTGGTGAGCAAGAGGCCTTCTCAGATCCACAGCTGCAGTTCCCGAGGGCCTGGCTTTTCCACTTCTGATTTTTTTTGTTTTTTTGTTTTTTTAATGCGGAGCCTCCTTTGTGTGTGTAGTGCTTACAGGACTTCAGAGGCTTCCTGGCTCCTGCGGCTGCCCTTGGACTTCAAGAAATGTGGCTGCATATGCAGCCCTGCCCAGCAACAGTCACACTTTGAAAGATGCCAGAAGCTTAAAGTGACAAAAACTTTCTTCTGAACGGAAGCCTGTGGGGAGCTTTATGCAGAAGGCATTTTAGTGGAAAATTCATATCAGGGGCAGGATGGTGGCCACATTCTTAGACTGGCCGGGCCTGTAACTGGGTTGATCGTGGTGACCTGGAGGACGAAGCCCTGTTAACCAAGCCTGCTCGAGGAACAGGTGTTTGCACAGTTGTGTTGCAAACAGGGAGCATTGCACAGTGGAAGGGTGTCCCTCAGGGTTTCCCCTGCCTTCTTGGGGAAGCGGTGCCCTGCACTGCAAGCACTATGTTTGGCTTTGGAGGGAAGAAGACCTGGGTGTGGAGAAGGGGCTCTGCCTCCTGGAGCTGACTGAGGCCAGACCCCTGCAGGCGGAAAGGCGCTGGAGGAGATGAAGCAGGTTCATTGTCCACGCAGCCCACAAATGTGTGTGATTGTGCAAAGGGGTCACGTGCTGTGAGTCAGCTGCATATCACTAGTGGCCCCCAGGTGTCAAGTTCTGGGCAATGTCTTGGCCTGGAGACACCAGGGACTCTAGTCCGTCCTCCATGCAGACCCGTCCCTACCTACTCCGTTGGTCCCCGGGTTCCTCACCCCAGTCACCTCCCGTTCTGTCACTACCCCTGCAGAAGCCCCACGCCCTCTGCCTCCACTCCCTCAGCGTGCACACTTCCAACCCCGTGGAGCTCCACTCCTTTCCCACCACCCCGCCCTGCCCCCTGGCTCTCTAAGGAGCTTGACCGCACAGGCCTGAGTTCACCGGCCCTGGGCGTCATGGAGAGGAGCCAGGTCCAGGGGCACAGGCCTGGTGCTTACGCTTAGTGAGCGGTTGCCAGTGGGCACAGGTGAAAAGGGGCCATTCCCGGTGTAGCGGAAGGTAGATTAAGGAGGAGAGCGTGCTGGCTCTGGGGACAAAGACAGCTTCTCCAGCAGAGTGACACTTGAGAGGCAGCTTGAGGGTGGAGCGGCCGGAGCTAAGGGTAAGAAGGGAGAGGAGGTGCGGTCAGGTGAGGACGAGGTACCGGAAGGACTTGGGCTGTGGGGAGCCCCGTGGCAGCCGCCTGTTTTTATGTTTTCATTAGATGCCCCCTAACAGAATGCCATGTATTTCCCACACACCTTTCTTTTCAAGTTTCACTCAGTATCTAAAGTTATTTTACCCTAAGTTGAGTTGTGTGCGAAAGAATTAAGTTCTGACAAGTTGTAAATGACATTTTAACATAAAGTAATAACAAGAATCTTTTAAATGGACCCCATGGGTTAAGATACCTTAGTGATTTAACACCCAGCAGCATCCATTTTAAAATACTAAATGTTTTTACCAATTAGAATTTTATATTGGTCCTTTCTCTTTTTAAAAACATTTTCATTCCACATACTTTACCTTAATGGAATATCTTTTTTGCTTCAAAGCCTTTTGTTGATCAGACTATTTCATCACAGTTCTGCGTGGAAATTTCTTCTGGATTGAACCATCACTGTTCCTAGCAATATAATTTAATCAATATGTATCACAAAACCTGATGTGTAATTACTGTAAATAAAAATAAAGTTTTACTAGAAATGCCTGTCTCAGTGGTGTCTTAATGGAGAGAAATTGTCATGTCACCTTTGGGCGTCTTCAGCAAGACCGTTACACCCTCCCACTTCCAGACAAGATGAGGTGCTGAGTCCCTGGGTGGGCCCGGCGGGGGCGCTGACAGGGGCAGGGTGGGTGTGAACTCCAGGGAGTCTCAGAGGCGGATCAGTTTTAGGCAAGTTAAGCATCTGAAAACCGGGTCCCTTAAAACTCCTGAGGGCCACAGTGTTCCTCAGCCTCAGGGACCCCCATGGCCGAGTTGGAAGGTTAAAGGTTAAGGCAGAGAAAGTAGGGCGGAGGCGAAGAGGGTGGGGGTTGGGTCCGGCAAGAACCCTGACAGTGGTCAGGTGGGACAATGGGACTGATGGGATGTGTCAGTGACTTCAGACTTTGTCCCCATGGTCCTGGGAAGCATGAAAAGGTCTTAGGGAGAGACGTGACATGATGCCATTTGACCTTTTAAAAAGTGGTTCTTGCGGGCTGTGCGGGGAGTGGACTGGGACCCCAGCGGGGACAGGAGCTGGACTCCCAGCTGGGGACCACGGTGCCGAGGCTCTGACCGGGGCCCCCTGGACGGTGGGGTGCGTTCCTCACGGGCAGCCTCGTCGGAGGAAAGCATGGCCACACTGACTAGCAATGGCTCAGTACGTCTGAAGAGCAACACGGAACATGACCGCATGACCAGCACCCACGAGAGGCCATGCAGTAGCGAGAAGGGGACAGGTGGGGCCACCTGTGCTGTCAGCTCTTCAGGGTACCGGGCACTGGGTCGCACGTGCACCGTGGCCCCGTTCCCGGGGAAAGCCAAGTAGACCGACACACTTCTCTGTTCAAGCATCCGGAGAGGTCTGAGGACAGCACTTCTCAGCAGGGAGGAAGCAAGGTCAGGTGAAGTCAGCTGGACTTCCCGCACTGTTTCAGGGTTACACGAAGAAATACTGATTCAACAAACAGAGTCGGTGCCTGCTGCAGGTCCCACCCCCGGGTGCTGGGGGCCAGGGGTGAGGACAGAGGGCAGACAAAGGCCCCGAGGTCACGGCCTTGCATCTGGGGTGGGCAGTGAGTGGGGTTTACTATTGACAAGGCAATTCGGAACAGATGAAGAAGAAGGGCAGAGAGGGGCCCCTGTGCAGGAGAGAGCTGCAGGTGTAGCCCACGGGAGTGAGGACGCAGCGACAGAGGAGGAGGCGGGAGGAGCGCAGAATGTGCAGTAGGCCTGAGTAACAGGTGGGACGGGTTTCACCTGCGGACGCGCGGGGACAGGCTCTGTGGGGCCCAGACCTTGTCTGACGGGTGGGGTGGGGAGCCCTTTAAGAAAAAGAACACGAGTTTACAAAGTCAGGTTTGAACATGGGTATTTATTTGGCCTGAGGAAAAGAAATCTCAGAAAAGAGGAACTGAAAGGTGCCACCTCCAGAACAGGAACGACTGTGCGTCTGTGACAGAGCACACCTTCCTGACGATTATGAAAACCTTCCGGCATTCTCCATGTGTGAAAGGAAAAGGAATTCTTTCCTCTGGCGTGATAACTGGACACTTGGTTTTCATCATTGACTGTTAGGCTATGTCAGATGCGCCACCTACCTGATGCTAGGACTTTCATAGTCACTAGAAACCTAACTAGGTTTTCTTTGAGGAGGGGCTGCCAAGAAGGAAGACAGCTAAGTACAGTGGGGCCACAACGAATTCATTCTAAAATTTAGGTAGAAAAACACCTCAAAATTTTTTTGAAAAGGACCAATACTGAGAGTGGCAGATAGAATGATGTCTCCCCCCACCCCAAGGTGTCCACATAATTTCTGGGGCCTGTGAATGTGTTCGTTTACAGATAGGTGGGGAGTTTGGATCGCAGATGGAGTTGGAACTGCCAGTCTGAGGGCTTCGATGTCCTCTAGGGTTGTCACAAGGGCCCAATGTGACCTCCAGGGTCCTTAAAAGTGGAGGGAAGCAGACAGGAGCTCAGAGTGACCCAACCAGAGGTCAGGAGCAGGGGCTTACATTGGCGGGCTTTGAGGATGGAGGGGGCCAGCTCCAGAAGCTGGAAAAGGAGGGTGTGGACACCGCCCCCCACCCAAGCCTCATAAGGAACCAGCCCCACCGCCCCTGTGCCCTGTCCTGTGAGGCCCACGTTCGACTGGTGACCTCCCGATCTATCAGCCAAGTTTATGTTATTTGAGCTATGACGGGTATGCTGACCGGTTATCGTGGCCGTGGGAGCCGGCCCTGGAGGAGAGTTCCAGCAGGAGGCACACACAGCTCGAAGCCGCCCGTGTGGTGCGTTGTCACGAGTGCCAAGATCCGAGACTGGCGGCTCAGGGAGTGAGCCCGGAGCCCGGAAGCCCGCGGACTGAGTGTGTGTGTTCCCTGTTGCGAACGAGACAAGTGGCATTTCATAAAATCCAAAGGAGAAGAGTGAATTGGGGGGAATGGTGTCAGCAGCACCGTTATCAAAACTGTTATCCGCAAACATGACAACCTACACAAAAGCCAGATGGGACTGAAACGTAAGAACATTAATTAAAAAGCTGTCAACATAAACATACTAGAAAAGACAGGGGTTAACAGCGCTGTGATCTTCAGGTGGAGAAGACGTGACTGGGGCAGAGAGTGGGACAGATAATCATGACCAAGTATCGACTCTCCGGAGTTTCTGGCCACCCCGCAGGGCGACCTGACAGCAGAACGTGCACTTACCGGCGGCTGCACCACTAACAGGCCGAGTGTGCCGCCGCCCACGGCGCGTGGGAAGAGTCAGAAAGACCCTGTGCAGTGAGGACCCCCCACGGCTCTCCCGGAACCCCGGCCCAGTGCACCGCCCCTGCCTGGTCAGCATCCACTCGGGCTCTGTTTTCATTTGTGAAACAAGAACGGGGCCTATTTGTTGTAAAAGAGTTAAACCACAGCCTGTTTTGCGCATTGGATGAAATACAGAAGTCCCCCCACTTGCTCCCCTGCTGTCCCGAATCCCACCTGCTCACCCAGAGGCTGACAGTTGGAATAAACACCTTTCTCCTCCTCCTCCTGTGCTGCTCTGGGTGGGTGTCCGTGGCCCCTGCTCCCCTTCTCGACGTCACTAGGATTTCCCTTCCGAGCGGGTGTCCACCCCTCCCCAGCACGGCCCATATGCTTTGGGGGACAGGGTCCCCCTCCCCCTCCGGGATGGACCACAGATCAGAGTAAAGCAGCATTTGTTTCGAAGTGCAGACATGGGACCTCCAAAGTGCCCCCAAAGGCTTTCAGGTGCTCCCAGGTCAGCACACTTTGTCGCAGTGTCATGGAAACGCGGTGTGCCCTTCTCACCGTATGGAGTGTGGGGTGTCGGTGGTGGTGGCCCTGCCAGCCCCTCAGCAGCATTGGACGGTGACACCCAAGCACCAGGGGCCCGCGGGCTCCCTCGTTGAGGGCCCATGCTGGGACACTCACACGCCTGTCACTTGGGAATGTCCTCGATGCCCAATTCCTCTAACGTGAGCGAGATTGCCCTGCCCCTTCGAGGAAAACAACAGCCAGTGTTGCCGGTAACACTGGAGCCTGCACATTAGAGTGAGAATTTTGGAAACCGTACCTTAGCTCCCATCTTCCCCATTCGCTGGCCTCAAGGAACCCCCCCCGTTGTACTCTGTCGTTACAACTTTTCGGAACAACTGTTCGGAATCCATGTGAGGACACAAGTGAGATCGCAAGATCCTTGTTTTTCTGTGTGCCTAGCTGTTTCTCCTTCCAGTCCCCTAATGTGACGTGTCACATTCACTGGTCTGCGTACGCTGCACTGTTTTTGCGTCCAGTGATAACCGCCACTGGGTCACGGTACATAATCACAGAACCCTATTACTGAGTTCTTGAGCTCAGTCTGTAACATTGTGTTGAGAGCTTTTTCGGCCCTGCTCACCAGGGTGCTGCTGTGTAATTTTCGTAAGGTGTCATGATCTGGCGTTGGTGGCAGGGTGACGCTGGCTTCACAGGGCGAGTCTGAGAGTATTCCCCGCTCCTCGGTGTTTTAGGAGGTGTTGGAGCTGGACCGGTATTAAGTCCTCTTCAGGTGCTTGTTAGAATTCACCTATGGCGCCTTCTGGGTCCAGGCGTGGTCTGTTCGGGTTCACTGTACTTGGATGCCTCTCGGGTTGCTAGCTCTGGATGCCTGTTTCATTGTCCAGGTTAGGAAAGTTTTCAGCCGCTGTGTCCTCAAATAAATTTTCTGTCCCTTTCTATCTTTTCCTTCTGCCCCCCCCCATAATGCAAATGTCCGTCCGCTTGATGTTGTGCCACGAGTCCGTTATGCTACCTTTTTTATTCTCTTTTCTTTTCACTGCTTGGCCGGGACGAGCCCCTCTGCCCATCGTCAAGATCACAGTCCCTCCTGCAGACCCTGTAGGCTGTGGAACCCCTCGAGGACACCCGGAGCTCAGTCACGGCATTTTTAGCTCTGTGGCTTCTTTGGGGGATTTTCTCGCGTGTCCCACCTCTTGGCTGAAATTCTCGTTGTGTTCATCCATCCTCACCAAGATCACTCAGCACCTCCCTGGTGCCACTGTGAGCTCTTTGTCAGACACAGGACTTGCTTCTGCCTCACCTGGTCACACAGCTGCAGTGCGGTGCTGCTGGCCCACGCCTGTCACGCCTGTCATCACCGCCCCTCCTGCCGTCACCCCAATCTGCCCCTGGCTCACGGGTGTGCGCACAGGCTAAGTCAATACTGTCTTCCACACAGTTTGAATTCAGCCCCCTGTGCTCTGTTTCCCCGGCAGATAAAATGGACCAGGTAGCAAGCATGCTGATTTCTTTGCTCCTCAACTTCGATTTTACGATAGGTTATCTAGTGGAACAAAAGTTACATTTAAAGACTTGATTTCAAGATAATTTTCAAACAAAGGTATTTGTTTAAAGACCTTTCAGCTGGCCAGCTCAGTGACTGAGGAGTGAAAGGTTTCCCCAGCTTCCTGTGCGGGTTAGTCTCTCTCAGTTTATTAAGGATGCAACCCCCTCCCTCCCTCTGCCCCACCCCACTCTCTGTTTCCCTGGCATCTGGAACCCCGTTGTGCCCACATCTGCTGGGGACGGTGACAGTCATGTTACAGTCGGTGTCTATGGCCTTTTATGCTCTCAAACAAATATTGAAAATTACTAACATTATTGTTCAAGTTTTGTCGAATAAACTGCTTCAAAATTTCTGAAATAAGATGTTAGGAGTCAACCACACCATTTCTATAATCGGTATCTTCTAAAGCCATTGCTTTTTTTCCACGGAAAGCTACGCATTTTGGAAGCACCCCTTCCCCCCACCGCTCTCATTTCTGCAGGGAAAGCCCAACCCTGGGTGGCAGAGCGTCTGAGTGAGGGGCAGCTCTCTGGGACTGAGCACCAGTGCGCTCCACTAGGGAATCCCCCCGATAATCCCCCTTGTCCCCTGCCAAGGGGTGTCAGCAGCCACCCCACATGATGTCACACCCTCCGGACTGATGACCCCAGATATGTGTCACTCACCTTGACCTGTGACCATTTTATTACCTGGCCCCTTGGTGTCTTCCTGAGAGCGTCATTTGGGCTGCAGGGACGGCTCCACTGTCCCTGGCTCTGGGCCTTTCCAAGGGCAGTGCAGAGGGTGACAGGTTCGCCCTCCCCTTTGTTCCCACACCATGTGCTATCGCTGGTTTCCTTATCGGACCGCAAAGGGCTGTTTGAAATGGCTGTTTTTTTCTCTTTTGGAAATCCATGCCAATTTCTATTGTTTGCCGAATCATATATTACTCTCGGATTTGTCTGCTCGGTCAAGAGCTTTATTTATTGTCTAACATGACAACTGCGGAACCCTTCCAGGCCAATCTGTCAGAGCCCTGGGGTGTCTGCGGGGTTTTCCCCATCAATCTCGTGTCTTCGGCCAAAGCCACGTCATTCTTCCCACAGCACCTCATGTCTGAACAGACTCCCAACACATGTTTCAGGTTAGATTCGCCTTTGCCCTGAATCCCTCCAACCTCATTCACACTTCGCTGCCCACCGTTGCCGAGTGGAGCCGTCACTTCGCTCTCACCGTGTGCCATGCTGGGTCAGGTGCCCCGTGCATCACACTGGAGAAGGGGGACAGAGAGATTTGGTCCTTGTCCTCGGGGAGCTATCGGTCTGCAAGGAGACAGACCAGAACCGACTTCTTATTCATTAAATGCCTGCCAGCGCCTCACTCAGGCCACAGCTGGTGTTTCCAGAGGGAACACAGTAGTAACTCCCTGGAACCAAAATGCAAACAGCAGCAAGCAGAAGGGGAGGGAAAGAAAAGCCTGAGAAACGGCCGGTCTGGCACCACCCACAGGAGACTTTACTGCCTGATTCACAGGAGACTTTACTGCCTGATTCACACGAGCCCTGGGGCCCAGATGGCAGAGCAGCTGCCCAGGGTCACAGAGACCCCGGTCTTCCAGCCGGAGAGCACAGGGAAGGGGCCCTGGCGAGCTGAAGGGTGCAGGGGGCGGGAAACCTTTGCAGCTTTTATATTCTCTCTCGGGCCAGCCGTGAGGCCAGCCCCCCGCCCCACCGCGGCAGACACACTGCCCGGGGTGGCGTCGGAGGCACCGAAAGGCCCGAGGAACGGTCTCTGTGCTCGGAGGAACTGGGAGAAGAGGCCCCCAGCCACAGGTCACTGTCTGAGCACCCCAGGTAGAAGTGAGCTGGAGAAGGTCGCTCCCTAAGTCCGTCAGTGAACCTGCAGGAGTGGCCCGCTCCGCCAGGTGGGGATGCTCACGGCAGGCCTGGAGAAAAAGAAGGAAACCTTAGAGGCAGAAAGGAACTGGCCGTTGCCCCCGCCAGGCTGCCTGCCTGCTGAAGCAGACAGCGTGACATGAGCGTCCTCACAGGCTGACACAGGGCCCAGAGGCCCAGAGCACAGCACCTCACACGCCCGAGGTGCAATGCAGAACTGCCTGACGGGGAACGAGCCGGGGAAGCGGAGCCGTTTCTCAAGGGAGAAAACAACCCGGAGCCGACAGCGAGACGTCAGGACGCCGGGACCCGTGGACCGAGTCCGTGGTGGCCAAGTCCAAAATGAGCAGAAGTAAGCTCTCAGAACAGAACTGTACTTGTAAAAATAACAAAATAAATGTTTTAGGGCTAAAAAAATAAATATAACTTGAAAGAAGTTTAAATTAATGTGATAGGCTCAATAGCAAAATGGAGACACCAGGAAAAAAGAGCTAGAAGATGGTGGACAGAATGCATCCACTCTGCAGTACTGAAAGGACAAAAATTCACACCAAAATTCTTACAGCCTCAGAGACCGATGGGAGAATGCCTGAAGTTCTGCCACACACCATCGGAGACCCTACAGGGGGAGAGAGCATGGCTGGTGCAGGAAAATCATTTGAAAAGACTGGCACACTTACAACTCACCAAAGTTGGGGAAGCACATAACCCTCGATGAACCTTAATCAGAAAAGCTCAAAACCCAGCTAAGACGCCTCACAATCAAACTACAAAAGGAAAAAAAAGGTGGGGCGAATCAAAGAAAGCCACAAAGAAAGAGGAAGGATAAGAGGAAAAATCAAGCACTACAAAAGCAGTCAGTGAAACAGCACATCACCAGCAGAGGGGAGAACTGGGCGAGTGAAGACTCCTCGCCCGCAGCGATGGCAGCCAGGAGGCAGCAGGGCGCCGTTCCAGCGCTGAAAGGAAGAAGTAACAGCCTGTCGACCCGGAATTCTGCACGAGTCAAACATGTGCTCCAGAGTGAAGGCGAGATACATTTTCAAAAGAAAGAAAAGTAAAAGAACTTGACACCAGCACACCCGCTGCTGAAGGGAGTTCTCCAGGTGAAGGCAAGCTCGGATTTCGCGGATAAAGGAAGAGCAGGAGAAATTACGAATATCGGGATAAATACGTTTCTCCTTGCAGCTGCTGGAAAGGTGGGTGACAGTGGCAGGCAGACAAGGTGACGCTGGGTGGCGGGGTCACCAGTGTCTGCACAGGGATACTCAACTGCGGTGCCCGAGGCTGTGGGCAAAGGGACTGGTGGCGGGGCTGCCCAGCTTCTGCGTTGTCCTTAAAACAAGGAACTGCGGTGACTAGACCATAAAGGTGCGACTGTTGTAACCCGTAGAGCTACCACTAAAAAAAATGCAATGAGAGATCGTTTTATTCCAAAGGTCAATTTAACAAATGATCTTTAATATTAATAAACATTTAAATAATACATGCAAAACAGGCAGGACGAGGGGAGGATGGGAACAAAAGAAAGACAGGACAAACTGAAAGAATGACAGGCTTGCGTTCGACCACATCAGCAACACTGAGTGTGAACGATCTGGACACACTGGGGGAAGGACGATTTTCACACTGCCTTTGGGAGCAGAATGTCACGACGTGCTGGCTACGGGAAACCCACTCTGAATGCAGTGACGGGCTCGAAGTGAAACTACGGGAAAGGTAAGATCCGAACATGAACCCGAAGACAGCTGCAGCAGCCGAGTTTTTCAACAAGCCGATTTTAGAGGAAAGACGCCGATTTTAGAGGAAAGACAGTTACTGAAATAGAAAACAAAATACAGAATGATGAAAGGGCCAGCTCAGCAGGGAGAGAACAACCTCTGTACCTTTACCGCAGAGACTCAAAGTGCACGAAGTGAAATCTGACAGAATCTACACCGGGGGTTCTGCAGCACCAGCAACAACAGAAACCATTAAAACTAACACACAGCTGAGCAAAGCTGCAGGCTCCCTGTGGCGTGTACAAGTCAGCACGTAAGAAACGGCTGCATTTCTGTACACGGACGGAGACGATCTAAAACGGAAATTAAAACAATTGTATTGGTGACAGAACTTTTTAAAAACTTAGAAGTGAATGTAGCCAAGGGGACCAACGACTTGTGCAATGCCAACCACAGAAAGGAGAATTGCGGAGGGAAGGAAATTAGTGGGGAGACAGCCTACGTTCGTGGACCGCCACACGTGACATTGCCACCAGGCCAGTGCGACCCAAAGTGACTTGAGGAGCTGGTGCCCCCCCGCCCCCGCTCAGCATGCTACTCACACAGTTCACAGAAACAGAGACACACAGAAAAGCACCCCCTGGGACCTACACGGAATCTCGAGAGACCCCGAGTGGCCGAAACACCGCTGCGCAGGAGCAAAGCCAGAGCACTCAGGTTTCCTGTCTCGGGCCACACTGGTGAGGGCGGTGAGGCAGGTATGAGGACGGGCACTCGGCCACCCCAAGGGGACGGAGCAGGGAGCCTGGAAGTGAGCTGCCCCACAGGCAGTCAGCTGGTTTCTGACGAAGGTGAAAGACCGGGCTTTTCACACGACTGGTGCCAGGAAAACCAGCAAGACGTGAAACTGAACCCTTCGCTTACACGGTGCACAGGAGTGAATCTGAAATTGCCTGAAGGCCTACCTGAGCCTGAGAGCCAAAGTTATAAAACACTTACAAGAAACCCTAGGGGGAAATCTTTGTGATGCAGGACTTGGCAACGATTTTTTTGGATGTGGCATCATAGGCACAGGTAATAGAAGAGAGATTGTTACGGTGGACTTCACAGAAATGTAGGACACCATCACAGTAACGGAAGGGAGCCCACAGAATGGGAGAAAATACATGCAGGTTATGTATCTGATAAAAGGTTAATATTTAGAATATACAAAGAGCTCCCTTAACTCAACAAGGAAAACCAACCCAATTTAAAAATGGGCAAAAGACCCATCCAGACATTTCCCCAAAGAAGATACATGAATGGCCCAAAAAGCACATGAAAAGATGCTACATGTCCCCTGTCATTGGGTTAACGCGAATCAAGACCACAATGAGGTATCACTTAACACCCAGGAGGACGACTAGGAAAAAAACGAACCCACAGAAAGTAACAAGCCTTGGTTGGGGAGGACGCAGGTGATCCAGCTGCCATGCTCCTTGGCCTTGACCCAAAGGAGCCGAAAATGCATGTTCACACGAGAACCTGCACGTGGCTGTCTGCAGCAGCTTTCTTCTTCATTGCCTCCGGCCGAGATGCCCTTCAGCAGGGAAACAGGGAACTGAGCTGCTGCCCCAGGCGGTGGAATGTCACTGGGCCGTAAACCAGAAAGGGGCTGTCGAGCCACTAAACAGACATGGAGGAACCTTAAATGCACATAACTAAGTGACAGAAGACGATCAGAAAAGGCTACACACTGTGTGATTCCAACCCTGTGACATCTGGGAAAAGGCCAAAGTACCAGCACAGGCAAAAGACCAGGGGTTGTCACAGGTCTGGGGCAACAGGCGTGGCTGGTGGAGCCCAGAGGACGCTCAGGGCGGTGGAACTCTCACTCTGCGTGATGCTGTGACGACCGGCCCCTGCCACACCCTTCTCTGATCCCAGAGTGTGCATACCCGGGGATGAGCCCTGAGCTGAAGTGGGGACGCCTGTTAGTAAGAACCTGTTCATAGCAGCCCATCGATGGTGACAGATGCACAGCATGGGTGTGAGACATTCAGGACGCAGCTGGAGGCTCGGTGAGGGGACCTATGAAAGCTGTACACTTCGCTCCATATTTTCTGTAGATCTAACACTGCTAAAAGTTATCTATTTTTATAAATCTCTTTTTAAAATATTCTATAGCCTTTCATTTCTCTTATTTTTTTTTTTTACCAAAATATAAAGCAGGGACATATGTTTTGCTAACTTCGCCTGTTGTGGCTGCTGCTTCTTCCTCTGCTCCAACTCTTTGCGTTTACTTAGACTGGCTCAGCTCTCCTTCCTTTCCAGTCCGAAACGCCCACCAGCAGGGGGCGTGGGGAGGCAGGCGTCCCCCCTTGGCGCTGGAGAGTGGCCCTTCTGTTCTGGATGGGCCTTGCTCCCACTGCCCCCGCTCCCGCACGTCCCCCCGCAGCGCTGTACTGCCGGGAGTTTTCAAAGCATTTAGAGTGTGTGTGTGTGTGTTCCACAGGGCGTCCTAGGAATATTCTGCAAGACAGGAGGCATCAGTCTGGACACCAGCACTGAACGCACATCTTCCTCTGGATGTTCTGTGCAAAAGCTGAAAGATTTTTTTTTCCATTCTGTGGACACCAGAGTTCCCCACTCCACTAAGTTCTCGAGAAAGTTACAGTAAATCTCACTTGCGTTAACCACTGTTAAGTGAGTGATCCAGGTTTTGGCTTGATTTTGTTTTTGCAAGCAAAGCCCCTAGTAATGAGAGCGAATGAATGAAGATACGGAAAGCTTATTTTAAGCATACGTGCCTCAAAACTATTTAATGACCCTGTAAAATCATTTTATTTTCAGGTCTTTCAGGATCTGAGGCGTGCTTAGCGTGGCTCACAGGTTCCCTGAGAGTTTCAGTGAGCTCCCTCAGTGAGATTCTGAGTGTGACTTCCCTGTGTTTTCAGAGGTCACCCAAGACAGGAAGGGGAGAATGTTCTTTCAGAAAGCATGAAGTGGGAAAATGTTTAAAACTATTTATAGCAGCACTTAGCTGTGGAAATCCCAGACTTGACCATCTATTTATAGTTTCCCTTTGGGTTAAAAGGGTGAAACCAGAAATCCAGAAAATGCTGCCTGCTTTTATCCAGCAGTTGAAACTAATAAGCTGTCTTTTTGCGGTTATGATAACCAGATACTTTGCAAAGTACCCACCATAAATACATCTTGGCTTGGGGGGGGGGCGGGGACTGAAGGGAAAAGACCAACGTTTTTCCTGATTGAGTGGTTTTTATGCGGTTTTCTTGTTTTCACGTTAACTGCAAATTGGAGTTTGTCCACCGCGTGGGGCCTCACCTAGCGGGATGTGGGAAGGGAGGGAGCAATAGAAATCCACAATGGGGCCCGTGGGTGACCCCCCAGTGCCGACTGATGCGGCTGAGTGAAAGGAACGCCCCCGGAACATCTCCAAACAGCAGGGGGCCGCCACTCCTTGAGGCCCCGGCTGTGGAGCATGCCACCAGGCTGCACCAGCCCCTCTCCCCTGGCCTGCACGTGGGGCAGGGGCTTTCCACACGGGCAGCACGGGCTGTGTGATCCTACGGAATGTGCCCCTGTTATACCTCCCCAGCACGTCTTTCTGGAGGAAAAAGACAGGTGAGACGATTGTTGTAGAACGCTCAGAGCTCCTGAGAGAGTTTGGCCTGGGCCCGCCGGCTGTGAGCCCGGGGCCTTCGGAAGAGACTGGCTGGGCTTGACTTGGGGTTCAAGGGTGAGGAATGAACTTCCAGCTGGAGGGGAGATTTCGCCTCGATCGCCATGGGACCTTGGGGGGTGAAGTTTAGAGATGATTAAGAATGGAGAGAAACGTGGCAGAAAAACAACACACACAACCAGGCTGCTGCCTCGACTTCCTCCGCCCATGCCCCACACAGAGCCCCAGCTGCCCCGAAGTCACCCCCGTCGTCCCCGTGCAGGTCTGTAAGTGGGGCCAGCGACGCCCAGGATGCGCAGGTGCAGCCAGGTAGACAGAAAACCTGTCTCAGAGGGCCGGTGGGGCCCTGCGCTGGTGGCTGAGGCCGGATTGCAAACAGCACAGCACTCATCTTCATGGGTTGGTTGGGACGCATGGGTCTTGGGCCCTTCTGTTCGCCCAGCACATTGAACGTTTGGGTTATTCAGGCTCGTCCAGGCCTGTTCTGTCTCCAAAGCCCCATTATCCTTCTTTCCTCCCTGGTTTCTCTTTTAAAAAAATATTTTTCACTTCCAGTTGACACTCAGTGTTACTTTGTGTTAGTCTCAGGTGTCCGGCACAGTGGTCAGACAATTACATCATTTGTGAAGTGGCTCCTGACAATTCTAGCGCCCACCTGTGGGCCCACAGCCACCACAGTGCTGCCGGACCTCACGCCCCTGTGACTGTTCCCTGACTTCCGGTCTGTCCTCCTCCATCCCTCCGCCTTCCCACCCCGCCCCCCAGCCCTGGCCCCTCTGGCCACTATCAGTCTGCTCCGGGTCCTGATCTGTGCCTCCCTATTTTAAAACAGCTCTCCCCTCACCGAGAACCCCCAACCCACACGAGGGCTGGTCAGGGCCCAGGGGTCCACCGCAGAGCGACTCCCGGCCTGTGCCCGTGCCCCAAACCTCGCTGCTGCGGGCATCCCAGCCTCCAGCCTCGCCCCACCTGAGCCACCTGACACACTCCTATCAGAACGACCTTCAGAACGACCTTCCCTCAGTACAAGTTGGATCGCACCATTTCCTGCCCACATGCTCCTGGACATTTCCAGGGCTGGCTTTTTCAAGACAAACTGAGTTAGGCACTGGCTGGTGTAGCTCAGTGGATGGAGCCCAGGCTTTGGACCAAAGGGTCACTGGTTCCATTCCCAGTCAGGGCACAGGCCTGGGCTTAAAAAAAAAAAAGAAAAAAAGACAAACCGAGTTAGCATGAACTACATGCAGCCTGTCCCTAACTTGCCCCTGTCTGCATTCCTGGCATTGGAACACTCCACAGAGATGGACCCATCACGTCTTCCTCCAGGTGCCATGGAAACAACTCTGTCGACAGGCCTGTGTAACGCCCACTGTGCCTCAGATGCACCTGTGTCACGTGCTGGAGGATAGCTCTGTCCTCACTGATGCGCTTCTCAGATGCAAGGGCTAGATCTGTCTCTAGAGACCTCCGTGTCAAATTGGTGCCTTATGGGTATCTGATCAAACTGGACCCTGGAAGGGACCCTTATGTATTGAGCTAGAACTCAGGGGGACTTCAAGACCCCTCGGCCTGACGTTGTGTCGGGAGGCGCTGACTCATGACACAGCGAGTGCCCGCCCATCAGACGGTCAGCACAAGAGCGGGCAGGCCGGCTTCCAGGGGGGTTCCGAGTTCAGCCCAGTCTCCTCGCCTTCCCACGAGCACAGCGTGGTTTGATACTCCTGAGGTTCTGGAAGAAAGATTTTCTGGTGAGTACACTGGACTTTACTAGGACAAGAAAACAGAGAAAAATTTTTGAAAGGCTTTCAAGCAGAAGGACTGAACTCAAAAAGCATTTCTGGTGAGCCACGTTAACCAGAGAATTCAGAGGACTGTGGCATTCTTGTCTCTGGCTATCGAGGTTAGCTGCAGACTTATTAGATTTGAAAGCAGTAAATAATGTGGCGTATTTCTCAGCAGGCTGCCGCGTTCCAATAGCGAACCCGAGAAAGAACAGAAACCCCACTCCCCGCAGCAAATCCCCACAGGCTGGTTTCACTGTGTTAACGTAATTCACTTTGGATGGGGTACTGACTCCTTCCAGGATTTCAGCTTTTCTCATCGATGACCCTGTCGTGGGCAGGCTTCTCTGGTGACTCGAGAATCTCCTCCATGCTGTGAGAAGCACGCGGAGATCATACTCGTCTGCTGTCCTCGCCCCCACGGGACCCTTCGCCTTGTCTGGCAGAGGCAGCGCTGCCTCTTTAGTTAACTCCACGTCGTCTCGAAGTCGGCATTCGGGCTTGCGGACATTCACACGGCAACAACTCAACATCCTGGAGTGATTTAAGGGCTGCCGTTCCCCCCTTTCTGACACCGTCTCCCATCCCCATGGCTTAGTGGGTCCCTGAGGCCGGCCTCGGCTCTGGAGGGGGGTGCCCCAGAGAGTGGCTCACCCCCCAGCCACGACGGCTGGCACCCCTGTGAGCCACGACTGTACTTGTCCCATGCCAACCCGCGTCCCCTCCAGAAACTCACACCAGGCGCTGCCTCCGCCCCTGCCCTCACACAGGCCCTGCAGCCTGGCGGTGTCTGCGCCCCCAGCTGTGACAGCTCGGGGTGCTCCTGCCATCTGGGGTGTGCGGGCTGAGCCCAAGTGCGGGGACTCGGCACCCTGGCCAAGGAGTCTGGCAGGGATGTCGGGCCCCTCCCAGCCTGGAGGTCCCACGGGCTGGTGGGAACTGACTCCCGCTTCCTGCTTCAGAAGGGAGGCCAGGGCCCACTACAGCTCGCTGTCTGCCCCCTGGCTGGCCGCCCAGCCGGCCCTCGGGGCGCCCCCTGTCCTCACTCTCTTCTTGTCCCCCCACCCTTCAAAGGGTGGGGTAGGCTCCAGAGATAAGTGCCCCTTTCTCCGGTGGAGACCCCAGCCCTGTCCCCTCCTGTGGACAGTGTCCACTCGGTTTGCATAAGGTCCTACCATTCCCACACCCTCCCTTTGGGCCTAGTGGTCAGTTCAGGACAAAAGCCGTATGACCTGGCAGATGGATGGGAGAGGACAGAGCTGTAGGCTGGGTCAGCTGCCCAACTAACCAGGGCCCTGTGCACAGTACCTGCAGAGGAAGAGGTGGAGGGGAGTGGCCACCCCCTGCACTCTCTTGGAGTTATCTCAGACACACAGTACTTGGGGGTGCTATGGACCACAATTACGTGAGGGTCCGACCAAGACATGAGTGCGGGCCACGACGGTGCCCCTGCAGGCTCCAAACTCGGGCCCAGACCCTCCTGTGGCACGCTGGGGCCTGGGGCTGCCAGGGCCTGGGGAGCAGACGCGCACACAGGCGATTTCTTCTGAGCTGCCCTCGCTCCCAGGAGGCGCCTGGAGGTTCTGCCAACAACTACTGCAGGCAGCCGGCCAGCCAGAGCCCAAGGCTTGAGTGGCGGTTCGTGGCTGGTCTCTCGAACCGAAGAAATGAGAGCCTCTTTGTATAACCCACTGGTCCAGGAGTTACGAACAAATCGTCCGCCAACTTGACAATGTAAAATTGAAGAAAACAAGAGTAATTTGGTGGAAATGAGGAAAGAAAACCCCACAGATGCAAAGGAATCGTCTTGATGGGTGGAGAGGAAACGGACCGTTTCCCATTGGAGGGTCTGCCTGTGCGCCGCAGGGAAGTCCAGGCTGCGGCCAGCAGGGGGCGCCTCTCTGGCGTCAACTCCCTGCAGCACCTGCGCGAACCTCGGAGCCAGGTGGCCGGGCAGCCCAACCCCATCACGGAGGCGCCTTCAGTGGCCGCACCCTGCCCAGGCGGGGAGGGGCACAGGGTTCGGAGGTGGGAGGGGCTTCCATGAGAGGAGGAGCCACCCTTCACATAAACGCCACCTTCCCTGCTGGAGGTGACCCCACTTTTTCAGATTTTAAATTGGGCGCTGGTTTTAAAATTAGATTGACGCGTTGATCTAAACCGGGCTGGTGGCGGGGGGTGCAGCCAATGTCCATCCATCAGAGAGCTCCAGTAGTGGGGCGTGAGGATCGCTCCTCTTCCTTCGATTTCCTCTTCCCTGTCGGGAAGGCGGCCGCGGGCTCTCCCTGTGGAGTCTCCCCAGCCCTGAGTGCCGGTGGAAAACATGGAGGGGCTTGCTGAGGGACTCACTCTGACTCGATCTACTCAGAGCAGCTTGCGACTGGGCCTTCCCTCTGCTTCCCCTGCGTTTGCTTCTCGTTGATTTGAAAGGGGGATATGTGCCTGTTTGTCCTCCTTCAGTGGTGACCTTGGACATTTTCATGTGCACGCAACAGTCTGAAGTTAATGAGGACTTTACCGAAACCTAGAAAGAACTACCGTATGACCGGCAGCTTCTGCTGGGCGTTTATCCGAGAAACGAAGGCACGAACCTGCAAAGGCATCCTCAGCCCCGGGGGTGTCTGGAACAGCCAACACGCGGAATAGCCTGCCTGCTCCCTGATGGGGAGTAGGGAACGGAGGGCAGTGCACTGTGAGCAATTTCTCCGGGTGTGTCTTCCCGTTGATTGAGTCTCTCCCGAGCTGAGTTTAACTGGAAGGAAACACTTCCATCAAACATGTTTTCTTACCCATGGGCATTTCATTTTTTGTTATCTTTTAAGTCTTACAAAACTTACACCATGCCTGCTCTATCCTGCTCAGTCCCTTACAACTTACCCCATTTACTCTGTGAATAACCCGAGGCCACTGGGTGTGTTCTCCACATGGATTCTGGTGGCTGCAGCCTCTGGGTGCTGCTGGGCACAATCCTGTCCTCTCTCTGCAGCTCCTGGATGTGGGCAGCCGAGCCTACTGATGGGACCCCACTCGGACCCGGGGCCTTCGTCAGGCCTGTGGGAAGAACGCAATGCCTGGTTGTCTCTGTCTTGTGATTTTGGAAGCCACTGATACTGACACATAATGTCTATTTCCATCGTGGGGGTGGCCAAAGGTGATCTTCCATGGTTTTTCAGGGATTAGATGGAATACTTTGTAAAGATACACTGATCCACTGTCCCTTGCACGTGATTAGTTTACCAAGCAGTGCAGTTTGCAAAGGGGAGGCAGGACAAACGCTCTGTTTACCAATTTTCAAGGAAGTACATTGGTTCTTTTTCATTCTTGTCATTTTCAGCCGCATTAAGAACTCACGGACTTAAACTTCTTTCGGGGGTTTTAATTCAGTGCAATTATTATTAAAGCCCAAAGTGTCTCACTTTGTCCACTGGGAGCCCCTTCCGGTTGGTCTCTGGGTCCTTTGGACGTCACCTTCCTGGCCTCTGGCAGCTGCCTCGCCCTCTGGTTCGACAAGACATCCCCGGCTCAGCCCACACTCTTCCTTCTGCAGGCGTGAAACCTGCCATCTCCCCAAGAAACCTCCAGTTCTTTCAGTGAGAAATGCTATTTCAGGACCGCAGTTTTATCATGGACTGGGGTGGGGGCCTGGTGGACAGGCCACCTGTGGGGCCAGGGCGGGGGGTGACGTGATGTTCTTTGGGGCTTGTCCCCCACGTGGGTCGGCGCCATTTCCAGCACCTCCATGGGCACTTCTGGTGCTACAGGTGCTCTGCCCGAGCTCCTGAGCATCCAAGAGGTGCGTGGTGCAGTGAGGCAGGACTGCCAGCGTGACAACGATGGCCACACCAGCTGAGGCATACGGAGGTCCTGCCGTTGTCGGGGCCTGAGTGCTGGGAGGGGACCGTCTGTGTTGACGGTATAGAAAAGCCACCATCAAACCCTTCACCATTTCTGTCTGTGTGACGACCTCGTTTGGCACAGGGTTAGTCTAGAAGCTGACCCGTCATGTTGCTGGGGGACTGGCAACGTGCGGTGGGAACAGCCGCAGAGAGGAGCAGCGTCACACGGAGGAGGAGCAGCTGGCGAACATCTTCGCAGTCCCTTCAGACCGGCGGAACTCAGTGGCGTTCTGCTGGGACGGGGCCCAGGTCCTCCAGAGGACAGCAGGCACCGAGGTGGCCCGCGGAGGCCCGGACATGTCCACCTTGCGGGACCGCACTGACTGTCACCGTGGCACCGCACTCCTAGTCAATGTCTCAGGGACCACTGTCCTTCCTGTCCCATAGACGACATGTTAGAAAGATCCCAGTGCCCAACCAAGAAACTTTGGGGGTCAGATTGCTCTGCAATAAAACAATTTAAACTGATTCCCATCTTTATTTAACCAATGAGTGGTACAGGTTCTGTGACCCTTGAATTCGGGTCACTACTGACATGCACAGACTGTCCCCAGTGGGGCGAGTCACGGCTTCTCTGAAGCACATGGTCTGTCACCGGAGAGTCACAGGAAGAGGATTCCGAGCAGAAAACCCGCACCACATGGGGTGACTAGGACACTGTCCACAGAGAGGCCCCTTGGCGGGTGGGTCCTTGCCTCACAGTTCTGGGTCACTGGACCACCCGGTGACACTGTGTGAGCCGCCGTTAGGCGCCGTCTGTGCAGGGACGTCCCTGTCACTGCAGCAGGTAGTCCTCACAGGCGCAGACCCGGTGCTGAGTGATCGAATCTAGGGAGAGAGAAAGAGGAAGGCAGTTTGTCACTGAAGATGGCCAGCCACACAGCGAAACGACACCTTTGAGCAGAAACGCAAAATCCTGTCCTAAACTCGTAAATGGCCCAGGGCTGCATTTTCCATATGTCCCCATAACACATGGCAATAAAGTAACATAAAACTGAAATAAAAATAAAAAGTTCGGTCCCTCAGACACACCAGCCACATTCACGTGCTCGGTGGCCACGTGTCCATTAGATATGGCACACGGCACGCGTTGGGTGTCTGCACCGGGGCCGGGCGGTCCCTCAGCAGCCATGGAAAGTTGGCCTGAGTCCTAATCTCAGCCGAAGCGATGCTCTCTGGTTGAAGGGAGAGCATGAGTGAAGACACACGTAGGTGCCAGTCACGACACTAACTGCGCATCCTAAGCCGTGTGCTTCTGGCTTCCTGTGGGACCCCGAGGGTGGGCACACTTCCTGCAATGCGGGCCAGGCGAGGAAGGGGGTGCTTCTTCAGTTCGAAACTCTGTTTGTTTATAAAGACTGCAAGAAGTCCTCTGGCCCAGGTAAGCTGCAGGGGCAGGCGAATAGGCCAGCACAGGGGCGCCCTGCAGCCGGCTCAACGCAACCCCTTACTCCCCTCTTAACGCTGAAGCATCCGCCGCTCCCAACCCCACTTTTGTCCCAGGGAAAGAGGAATGCCCTGGGCCACACTGATTACCACTATCATCCGGGGACGGACTATCTGGATTTGAAGTCCCGATGACGAGTGATGGAAGATGGAAACTACGATGGGTGTGATGTACAAAGAATAAAAAACGGGTTTATTCTCTCAGTACGGGGAGAAAAAAAATGGCTCGTTTGGTTGTAGCTCAAGACGGAGCCCAAGAATGTACGTGTAGCCTCCTGGCTACAACTGCACGCCCTCACGGCCCCCTGCGCTGCGAGCTGAGCTGTGGGAGGGAGGAATGCTAGCGTCGGATGCAGACGTCATGGGACTCTGACCCGCAGCGCACAGAGAACAGAAGGTTCGCAGTGAGCGTCAGCGCGTGCACACCACTTGATTCCACACACAGGAAGCCGGTGGTGGCGGTGGTGACAAACGTGCTAACACTAGTCCTGTACTTGTGACGTGTGTTTATCTACGACATCCGTCTGTCAACGGCTTTCTGACTTCTCCAGTGCGAATTTCTGCCATGCAAAACTTTCTGTTTCCAAATTATACCCATCTTTTCTTTTATTGCATCTGGGTTTTGAATCATAGGTAGAGAGCCTTTCCTTATTTCTGGTTATAAACTAATTAAGCCCTAATTTTCCTCTAGGTTGAAAACCTCTGTGAATTCATTTTTTACATTAAGATCTTTGACAGGATATCCTTTTTAAAAGTCAGAAAAGATGGCAAAAAGCAGGCTTTTCCCTGATTAATGGAATCCTAAAATCCCAAAAATTTCTTTTAAAAAACTGAGAGGCTTATTCCAGAATTTATATGGAAGAAAAAATGCACAGCAAGACAATTTGGGAAAAAAGAAATGAGGAATTGATACACCAGATACCAAAACGCACTGTGAAATTACAGTAGTAAAATAGCATGTAATTAGCACAGAGCACGTAAGTAGATTAGAGGTGACACCATGGCAGAGGTGTTGTAAAGCAACGTGAATAAGATAATAGCCCAATTTAAAAACAGGCAAGGGACAGGCAATTCACGAAATACAAATTCCCCTCTCAGGTGTTCACACTCATTAGCAACTTCTAATGGGAACAAGTTCATTAATGAGATCCCCTGTGTCAGTGTCAGTGCACCAGATCACCAAATACGGACAACACGGGCGATGGCCAGCACAGGGGAGGGCGCGGGAGCGGCCGTGTGTCCCGGCGTTTAAGGCACGCACACCCTGGGGCACAGGAAATCCACTTCCGCGAACGTGTTTCACAGGCACCGTCCTGCCTGGGACTGAGCTGGAACGGCTGCAGCTCAAGGCAGCCTCTTAAAATCGAATCCAAGTCGTTCCAGCTAGAACACACAGAGTTCACAGCAGGAGCAGTGGGCACAGCCCCGCGTGTCTGACGGTCGGCGTGCGGACTAGTCACAGCACCTCCAGCGGCTGAAAAAAGGAAGTGCCCACACCTGTGTTAAAACAGAGGGGCCTCCTCGCCGCAGAGGTAAACGAAGGCTGTGGGACAATATGTGGTCCTTCACTTACAGAAGGACAAACCCTCGTATGATACGTATGTTTGTGTACATTTATTTGTATGTGAATGTAGTTTTAAAAATCCGAAAGACAAACTTTCTTCTTCACCGACATTACAGTAAGGAAGGGCAGTATGATTTTGGGCTCTATGTATTTCTCTGATGTCTGAATTCCTTGACCTTGAAATTAAGTGTCACTCCATGTATCTATGCACCCATCCATCCACCCACCCACCCACCCATTCATTTACTCACTCATTCATTCATTCACCCCTTGTGGTGGGGAAAGGCTGACTGGAGAAGGATCAAGTTTTAAGTTTAGATAAAATGAACCAGAAGCCTAAATGTAACCTCACAATGAAGTCCAGGGCGGCCCCTCGCCTGCGCCGGGCGAGCCCGTGCCGGTGCTCCCTGAGGAACGACCCTCGTGCCGAGGACGGACTGTGAGAAGTGGCACTGAGGTGCCCAAGGGGCTGGGAACCCGGTGTCACGGGCAGGCGGAGAGCACCTGACTGGCGCCGGGACAGCCGCATGTGGGGCCCTCACAGCTCTCAGCCCGCAGCCGGGAGCACACGCACAAGAGACGCGTTCCAGCCAAGTCCATTCGGCACCTCCAGGCGGCCTCACCCCCAAATTCCGATGCTACGTCGTAAGAAGAATCAACCCTCAAATGTCCCGTAAAACACGGGCGCAGGACAGATGTTAGCACAACGAAGGCCTGGCCCGTGGGAAGAAACAGCCCCTGAGCGGCTCTCGCATATTTTAACAGAAGAAACTGGTTGTGTGTGTGTGTTTTTAATAAGGTGCTTCCGCAGGCCCTGGCACGCCTCGGCCGCGCTCCGGTGTGGCCTCCTGGTTAAAATACTGAGTCAGCACGCTGACACGCCAACTTTTCACAGCGAGGTGGGCAAGTCGCTGCATGAACTAAACCTCCGAGGGCCAGCAGCCACGCGGCCAGTGGCGCAGGGTGCAGAGTTCAAGAGCGCTCGGGACCCAGTTGGGAGCTTTGCTTTATCTCCTCAAAACAGGCTGTGGCTTCTAGAGCTGAGAGAGGCATCGGGGGCCATGGGGGCAGATACCCGTCGAATGAAGGAGTCACCTCTGCCGCTCTGTAGAATCAGGGTCACCAGTCCCTGGAGCGCTTGGGAGAGCCGTGTCTGACCCACTTCCTAAACTTACAGTCCCCTGGGGACTAGCAGTCGCTCTCAGAACAGAAGCAAGCTCCTCCCCATTGTCTGGGGGCCCGGAGTGGGCGGGCTCTGGGAGTCGACCAGCCTCACCTCCTATCACTCTGTCCCCTGATGGGGTCAGGGGTTCCAGCCACTCTGGGCTTCCTGCCTCTCCTGGACGCTCACCCTCGACCCTAGTGGCTCCGTGGGCCCGAAAGGCCGGTCCCTAAAACCGGCATGCCCCCACCCATACACTCATCTGGGCCTCAGCTCGAGAGCAGCTCCTCGGCCAGGAGACCCCTCACCGTCACCCTCAACGTGCACCCCGTTTTCTCTGCAGCAATCCTCGCTGTTGGCGCGTCCTGAAACGCTGCTGTCTGTCTGCTTAGGGATGTAAGTCCAGCCGGGCCGACCCCTCCCAACCCGGGCCGAGCCCTGCCCCCCACACCCGGTGGCTGAGCCCCGCCCAACCCCTGTGCACTGCTGTCCCAGTGGGGCGCAGGATGTGCCTGTCACGTGCCAGGGGCTCAGTGAATGTCGGCTCTGTGAACAAATGACCCATTGCCACTCAGAGCACGCCCGGGAACAGTGTGGTCTCGTGACGGCAGCCCTCCACACCGGCCTCTGCTCCGACTTCCCCCTGGAGACCCATGCATACCCTTTTCCCAGGGTGCACTGGGAACCCAGCTGTGTCCCAGAAAAGGTGGCCTGCAGGTCCTGTGTGACTCCTTGCACGCCAGCTTCTGTTTCCCGCCCAGGAAATGTGAGTGAAATGATACTGGCATAGGACTAGTCTTGAATTCACTACTATTTACTATTTTCCCATTGCATTTCATATGTATTGGGCATAAGAATGCTAATGATTTTACCCCTGGCTGGTGTGGTTCAGGGGACTGAGTGTCAGTCTGTGAAACAAAAAAGGTCTCGGGTTCGATTCCCAGTCAGGGCACATGCCTGGGTTGTGGGTCAGGTCCCCAGTAGGGGGCGCAGGAGAGGCAACCACACATTGAGGATTCTCTCCTGCTCACGCAACCCCGTGCTGCAGAGCACGCGCCTTTCTCCCCCAGCGCCCGCCCACCCGCCGCTGGAACGAGGATGTCATCACCCACTCGAGCATGCCCATGGCCCGTGCTATCGGTGGTCCCTTCCTGAAACGCTGCCATGGGGAGACATTCAGACCACGTGCTTTACATAAGTTGTAAGGAAATCAGGCCCAGGCTCGTCATTTTTTTTTTTTTTTGGCAATGCCGCTGAAAATATCACACTGCATTCCTACAATAACATCGACTGCACGTCTTGCTGCTCGAACAGAGCCCAGACCACGAAAGGGCGCCTGCACCTGGAAACCTGCTTCATGAGAGAGGCCGAACAGGCCCTCGCAGCGCCCTGGGGGACGGAAGAGTGATGGAAACGGTTGCTGCCCGCAGGCCTCGGAGCCGTCCGCCGTTGTGAGTGCAAGTGCTCGGGCGCGCTCCTGGAGGTGTGCAACGGGAAGTGTGTTCCAGGTGAGCCTGGGGAGATGAGGTGACTGGAGCATGCTTCCGAACACCGCGTGTGCCAGCCACGCCAGGTGGAGGTGACGGTGTCCCGCCGCCTGGTGCCGGGAACTCGGTGTTTGCCTTCCTGCTGCTTCTCACACACACTCGGGCGCCCCGAGTGCGCCTCTCTCAGAAATCCCCACCCGTCCCTCTGGCCAAGTGACTCATCCAGAGCCTTGGCCCCGTGTCCTGCCGTTTCAGGGAAGAGGGACTCTGGGGACAGATGGGGACACACTCACGGCCGGCCCCACAGCCTCGCCCTTGGGCGGCTCGCGCGTGAGGCTCTCGCAGGAGAGGAGGGGGACAGGAGCCCGAGGGGGGGCATATCACCACCCCACCTTTGAGGCTCTGTGCCCACAAAGCGCGGGAGCGGGGAGGAAGCTGCTTGTTGCTAAACAGTCACCCCAGTGCGTCCCCTAAGAAACAGCGGAGGGCTGGAAGTATTCTCACAACTAGGGTAGTCACGGGACAGGGCGTTTCATACCCCTAAACGCTGGGTCTGGGTCGTTGTCTTTGAAGACACGGGGGAGGGAGAAGAAGGCCCTCTGATGGGTTTCAGCCCTGGGAGTGGAGGGCTGTGGCCAGTGGTTCCTCTGAAAACCGAAAACCTCCTGATACACCAGCCCTCGGCCTGTCTGTCGCAGAAACAAAACAAAGAGCCCATAAATCACAGCGACAGGAAAGTGCCCCAGCCCCTGGGGTCTTCATCTGGGACGGTCAAAGGAAGGTCAATGGAAGCCTTTGCACTGCCTTTCCAGACTAAGTCTTGGGGAACCCACCTCCGCAGAGGCCCCACAGCCCAGTTCCAACAAACTTAACTGGTGTGTTTCAAGCACTGCCTTTCATGATGTCACAGAACAATTCTTTGTCTTTGAAACTGGTGCTTTCATGTGGTTTTACAAATGGTTTCACTCCTGATTTTGCCTGGTCTTCCAAAATCTCGCTTTGTCAAAGGGCTGAGACGGCCCTCCCACAGGGCAGTGGGCACTGTCTCCAGTGACCCGGGACGATGGTCCGTGGGGACGTGCGCTCTTCTGCGTGCTCCAGGGTCACGTCCTTGGGTCCTCTTGTGAGTGGCAGAGCAGAGGTTACTGCCCGCTTTACAGACGGAGTGAGTGAGGTCCTGAGAGCATCGCGGAGTGGCCTCTGGGGACAGAAGCAGCCAAGGCCGGGCCTGGGTGAGCGGGGAAGGCCAGGCTCTGGACTGTGTGCTCTGCAGGTCTGGGCAGTGAGCAGAGACAGAAAAACGAAACCCCTCTTTCCACAGAGCTGGAGCTGCTGCCCAGCCACTCGATGCAGGAAGACAAGAGTGTGCACTTATAAGTATTTGAAACTGCGTGGTGTCACCCCGAGGGCCCGGCTGCAGAGGGCCCAGCACAGCTGGGGCAGCAGCCGGCGAGTCAGGGGCTCATGGCAGGGGTGAGGGTTTCTGCACTCGGGGAGCCAAGGACACACAATGCCCGGATGCAGCCAATGGCACACACAGACGGCGCCATTAAGGACAAACTGGGAATGGGACAGGAGTTGCGGGAGAGGAAAGGCACAGACGTGTGGTCCTGCAGCAGCTCCAGCTCTGAGACCCAGAGCATTCCAAAGTGCCCTGCAAACTGAAACCCTGGGCTCAGGCTGGGGCCGGTCACCTCCTGAAGCCCCTGGCAGGAGAGCTGAGCACAAGGCCGCCAGTGGGACCACCTATGCACAGAGTCGCGGGGGGCCAGAAGGGGCCAGCGGGTCCCCGACCTGGAGAGGATGAGAGTGCGGACCAGTCTCGGGCCACTGCCCTGAGCAGCCAGCTGTGGGCATTGAGCGTGCACACGGTGCCACCAGCCCAGCAGGACACAGTCTGGGCCCCGGTCAGCGTTGTCTGGGGACGTGAGCTTCTCTAGAAAGGAAGACGGGAGCCTCTGTTTCAGAGCATGGGCTGTTGGGAAAGCTGTATTCTTGGTACTTAGAGAAACGCAAACGGCCTCCCGGCTCTTTGGATGGCAGCTAAAATTACAGAGTTTTCTTTTTAATTAGTTTCCAGGCAAAAGACAAGTTGCTCTGCATCAAATAGTAAGAAATTACTTTTGATCGCCACACTTCTAATGCATGCCAGAAACGACCACCAGTCATTCAGGGGGTAGTCACAGAGTGTAGCTTCGAATAAACGTAACTCGGACCAACGAGGTGCCTCCTCATCTGATTGAGGACGGTGTCTAGGGAAGGGCGGGAAGAGCCCGGAGTTCATGATTTTGACGCAGGCGGAAGCAAATGGGAAGGGGATGAAAAGGAACCAGAGGAGGAGGTGGGGTGGGGCAGGAGGGAGAGAGCACGGCGGAGACCGCGAGGAGCCAGGGAAGGGCCACGGCCTGCTGTGGACACTGAATCACTCTCCGCTGCCGGATGAGCAGAGCCCCCCACCCTGCAAGTCCCTGTGCTGCAGGCCTGACCCCAGGACCTCAGATCCTGACTGTGCCGGACAGACTTAAAGGCCTTGAAAGAGGTGATTGCTTTGTGTGGCGGCCCCTGGGGTGGGACGCAGCCCGCCACGCCAGGTGTCCTTCAGGAGCAGGACACGAGGGCAGATGGGCACAGAGAGGCTCCGCGTGCGAACACGGGGGGTGTGGACGGCCTCCGGGGGAACCGGCCTTGCTGCTCCCCCCTCCCCCGTCCCCCCGGAGGCCCCGGGCAGGTTCCTACCTAGGACCCACTTCTCCGACAGGTGTGTGCTGGTCTCCTCCTTCCTGGGGCAGGGCCCGATGAAGATGGCGGCCCGGCGTGGGACACTGGTGACCCGGCCCCCGCACAGGCGGACCAGCTCCCGCAGCTTGGCTCTGGGTGGTTCACTGGCTGGGGAGATGAACATCTCGGGCTGCCCGGCGAACAGGGTCCCCTGGTACGGCCCCGCAGACAGCTGGCGCTCCAGGCGGCAGAGCTGTGGGCAGAGACAGGAGGGTTAGGCCCTGAGCCGTGTCCTGGGGAGGACAAGTTGGCTGTGGCGTCACTTCCTTTTTTTGGGAGGGAAGCGAGAGGCGTGGTCTCAGGTGACCCTGAATTCCGAAAACCCGAAACGATGGTGACGTGGGTACTGCCACGTTCTGAAGCCGCCTACGAGCAGATCTCCAGGCAAACGATTCACAGGTCAAAAACAAAAAGGTATAAGCCCTCGAATCATTACAAGTTCTGTACCCAAATATTGGAAAGCAGTCGGCTGTGCCGCAGAGTGGGGGGCCCCCTGCGCCCCAGGACCCCTGCCGTGTGACCAGAGCGTCTCCTGAAAGCCGCCGCCCTGCACAGTCCCCGGGGCTGGGGTCCCACGCAGCATGCCTGCCTCCGGGGAGCGAGCGGTGGGGAGCAGAGCCAGGCCGCCGGAGCCGTCTCGGGGTCAGGGGCATTGGTCTGTGCTCCTCTTCGTTCGGACAAGGTCGAAGTCACGGGCAGGCCCAGTCGTTTCGCTCGGGACAGACAAGTGCAGACCCCCCTGGGGACACACCAAGAGCTCCCTGCCATCCACACTGAGTGTCATCACAGGCCTCTGTCCCCGAGGACAGAGCTGAACCTCTGAGGTTGCCCTCGGAGAAGCCAGTGGATGTGCTGGGAGGTGTGTGGGAAGCAAGGTCAGGAGTGCTCCTCGGAGGCAGGTGATCGGGTGGGGGGGCAGCAGGGGGACCTGCTGTGGGCCAGAGGGGGGAGGGGGGCTGCTGGATGGGGGAGGGCACTGGGGAACATCGTGTTCAGTCGGCATCTCCGATGAGATCAGAGGAAGAATGGATTATTCTCCCACTGGTGTTCAAACTGCTCTCAGTTATAAGAAAAGAAAATCCTTCTATGAAAGAGAAATAGCCCCAATGTTAATGGAATTGACCCAAAACACTTACACATGGCCACATGCAGACTTTCCAATCCTAAGGAAAACGACTTCTGGGAAAGCTTAATCAAGACGTTCCGAAAACTGGAAATCCACGTGGGAACTCAACCTATCCGACACCCCCTGCTGCGGGCAGGGATGTGCACGCACAGCCAGCTGCTGCCATGGCGACAGAGATGGCAGGCTGGTCTCAGTCACCCCATAAACACGACGGGACATACGATTCTGCTTATCGCCGTGCTCCAGTGAGGCTCCTTCCAGGACGAGGGGGGCCTCATGCTCCCCGCTGCTGCCTGAGGACCCTGGCACCCTCCCACCGTCTGCCCCTTCCCTGGGGGAGGCCACAGGCCTGCTCACGGCCGCAGGGCCTGGCAGCGGAGCCCCGGCTGGTAGACGCCTCTCTCCAGCAAAGCACCGCTTCGTCCCTTCTGGCATGTCCATACAAACACGGGGAGAGACATAAGGTGGCGGGCAGCACCAGAGGTTGACAGAGCAGCCGCGTATGCCGTCTGAGGGACGCTGCCCCTGACTAGCCCCCTTTCCCCGCCTGGACCGACTGCGGCCCTGGCCCCGAGGGAGGCCTCCAAGAGCCCGCTGTGAGACTGGCTGGCGCCGGTCATTTCTGGGGTCTTCTCAGTCCCTTCTGTGGAGGGGATTCACGGCAACCTGCTCTCCAGTCTAATCTCATTTCAAAGTTTTACACACACACACACACACACACACACACACACACACACGATATGTGCCACCCACCACAGGGTCCAGGGCCTCGGGGGGGGGGGCGGTGCTGTGCGACTCCTGCTCTTTCCTGCAAGAGGACCCCGAGAACCAGGTTCGTCTGCACCGACCAAGACGCCTCCGGCTAGAGACGGCTGAAGGACGGCTGCGGATACCACAGCTCTCAGAGGTGCCGTAAGTGGCCAAAGGGGAAGGAAAGACAGGAGCACTGGAGTGAACTTGCACATGGACCAAAGACACCGGGAAGTTGTCCTCCACTTCCTGTGGGGGGACCCTCCTTCTGCTGCCCGTCCCCACACAGCCTGGCTGAGCCCAGGTCAGGGCTCTCGGTCCCCAACTGTTTCACCTCACTGGTGAGCAAGCCCAGGGCAGAGGAAGGCGCACAAGCCTCCTGGTGAACAGCCGTGTGGCCCAGAGGCACCCGGCCCTCCGCTGGTGTGGGGGGGCACGCCTGCCCTTGGGTTCCCACCCACCCAAGGGGGAGCAGGGGCTGGATCGGGAGCAGGCAGCCAGGATGGCAGAGCGGGACTCAGGACGCTTCCTCCAGGTCTGTCCCAGCTCTGCCAACTACCGTGAGCCCAGCTTCAGCGAGCAGTGTGGGCCACACCCATGCTGCCCAGGGCCCGGGGACCAGACACCGCTTACCGGCCACAACGCCCAGGTTTCGATGCTGGGGCTGGCACCCCCACCACTTTGAAGCCCTCTGTCCTATGAGCCCCAGGATGTGCCTCCATGGTTCCGCCCTTGGCCTCTCCCCTATATTTGGGTGGTCTCCTCCACCAGGCCAGGAGACCCCGAGAATTCCTCTCCGCAGCCCCCTCCCCACAGCGCGGGCTTCCAGCTACCAGTGAGGACCACAGGGCTCCTTCCTCCTGAGCGCAGAGCCCTGGGCGCACCAGCAGCCCCCGATGCTTGGGGTGGCTGGCAGCCACCCCTCTCCCAGCGTGTGGGGGTCTCAGCTTTGAGCGTGAAGGCTGTGTAAAGGATGAGAATGTAATCGTCTTGGGAATCCACAGATAACCTTTAAAATTCACAGATCCAGATTTCATGACCCCTGCTTCTCATCAGCCGTAGAAGGTGGGCTGGCACCCTGGCGGTGGCCCCCGCCATCCCCGACGGTAGGCTGGCAGCGGGGCCTTTTCCATCCGCCTCGCCGACCCCACGTCTGTCGCTGGCCACACTCGCGTCTGCACTGCTTTCACTCTCACTTCTCAAGAACTGTGACAGAACACACAGGTGGAAACCACACAGAACTTTCTGTCTGACCCTTGACAAACTGCCTGGGAGGTGGCAAGAAATCGGCAAACCCCCGAAAACACCCAAGTCCACAGAGCAGCCTCCGGTGGGGCATTTGAAAGCAGTTTTGGGAAAGGTGCAAAGCAGCCGCCAGGCAGAGGTGTGTGGTCTGCAGCACCCCAGGCCATCCCTACTCTGGCTGCACTCGAGATCGCCGATGCAGTGCTTAAAACCCCGCTGCCACGGCTTAAAACCCCACTGCCACGGCCGCCCCAGGCCAGGGAAGCCAGGGCTGCAGCGGGAAACCCCCGTGCTGTGCCTTTACCGCTCCCTGTGGCCCCAGGGGCTGAGGGTGACTGCAGGGCTCTGGAGCCCAGCTGCAGATGGCGGCCCCCTGGGCAGCTTGAAAGGCACAAGTGCCAGGACAGCGCTAGGCACTCTGGTCTCATTACAGGGGGCATGACCTGGGGAGCAGGCATCTAAAAATCCTCCACGGGGCCAGAACCACCCAGGCAGACTTGGAGGGGCTCTGGGCAGCCTGCAGCTTGTCCCGGAAGAGCCCGGCATGCGGTCTGAGAGCCTGAGGCCCGGAGACCCTGGGATTGGCCGTGGGCGTGGGCGCCGTCTGCCCCGCGTCGGTCGGTCAACCGGGGAGGAAGAGAGCATGGCTCGTCTCAAAGAGCCTGCTGGGGGAGGGGAACCCGCTGCAGCACAGGGGGCCAGCCAGTGCATTGTCTGCACTCCCAGTCAGGGTAGCCGCCCCCCGAGGGGCCGAGCTCTCCTGCTGCTCGTGGCTCTGCAGGCCGATGCGCTCGGCAGTGCCTCGGCCAAGGGTGCCCCAGGTAGGACCCGCTTCACCCCCACGGGCCTCCTGGGTTCCCACAGTGCCACCCGCTCCCACTGCTGCTCCTGTCTCCCTGTAGTCTCGGTGCCCCTCCCTCCCTCCAGTCCAAGTGGAGGGGGAGGGAAGAGGCAGTTCCCCCGGTCTACCCCCCCTCCCCGCCCCCTCGACTGACCACCGGGGGCTTCTGACTCCCAACGGCCCTCTGCCCAGGGGCGCCGGCCAAACACGCCCCACAGGCCAGGGCTGTCAGTTCGGCTGGTGTTCAAGGCCATTTTCTGGTCCAGACTTATAGAATGACCTGTCGTGAATCTTATTTTTAGGTTCCTTCATGGTCCACGATTTGCTTTTACGTCACTTCACCATCCACCGCGGTCAGTGTCTCCGCCTGAGTCGGGATGAGTTACATTTGATTTCTCAGAAGTTTTCTCCCCTCTTCTCTGAGGTGTGTTAGATGGTTACACACACACATCCCTCCCACACACTCTCACCACAGACACACACACACCATGCACAGCCACCACACTCACTACTCACACACACCACTCACCACACACCCACTCAACCACACACCCACAATTTTATGCATATTATATGCATATTCTTATTTATAATTTTTCCTACTTCAAAGTCACATATGCCCTATTGGTTTACTGTGTCTCTGAAAACAATCAGAGTGGAATACAACCCAGAAACACAAAACAAGACCTGGCAGAGAGTGGCCAGAGGCCAGGCCCAGGGCAGCGCTGGAAGGAGCGGACTGAGGCCGGCCAAGGGGTGACGGAGGAAGGAGATAGGATCTGTCTACAAATACCTGGAGGCTGTAAACAAGCAGGAAGCCCCCACCAGGAATGCGCTGAGGATTCAGGAAAGGAAGTGGGTGGGCAAGGAAGCCTTCCCACCAGGGGTGCCGTGCGGGGTGGGGCCACAGGGCTGGGCACGTCCCCTTGGCCCCCCACCCCCATCCTTCCCGCCCCTGGGCTCTCCCCCGACTGCGTGTGAGCCTGCATCTTTCCCACAGCCTGGCCCTGGTTCCCATCCACACCGGAGGCTGCCGGGCCCCTCCCTCGGACGGCCAGATTGAACTCCAACTGCCTCCACTGCATCCCTGGGATGCTCACACAGCTGGGGGACCAGGCCCCTCGCTGGCTGCCGACCTGCCTGGTCCAGAGCAAAGACCTTGGTTTGGTCTTCAGGCCTCTGACCCCTAGTGACCTCCTGGCCCTCTCAGAGAGTGCCTTTCTGTGGCCCCTCTGTTCGCAGAAGCAGCCCTCCAGGCCTCTCCCCGTGCAGCGCCCACCAGGGCCCTGCATGATGCTCCCTTCCAATCAGGTTCCATTTTCACTCGACACCACTCGGTGTCTTCAGGGCGGGTGTGGGGACAAACAGACAGGGACAGAACCATGGGCCTCGTGCTCGGGAAGCTCGAAGTCCAGCAGGAGAGACACACAGATGCAAACCCAGAGAGACTGAGCGACCCTGTCTGCACTGCAGGGCTTGTGCTGGCGATGCGGGAACTCTACCTTGAAGCCGTGCAGGAGTGGAATCGCCCGCTCCCGGAGGTCAGGGAGCGCTGCCCAGGAGAGCCGGTCCTTGGGTTGTCAGGAGAGGGCGTGTGTGCCTGCCTCTGGGAGGCAGGCCAGCGCCAGCAGGAGAGGGTATGGCGCAGGTGGCCTGGTTCCCGGAGGGAGGCTGGCTCTCCTTTCGCAGCAGAGCCTGCGTTCATTCAGTGTCGGGCAGTAGCAGCTGCTTCCAGTGCCGGCCCCAGCTTTCGCCTCGCTGTGTTGACAACTGGGGTCAGTGTGGCAGGGGTGGGACTTTGGGAGCCCGGCCCTCCCTCCGGACGCACGCCTATTGGATGTGCTGGACAGGTGTGCGCACAGAAGCCCGCGGACACCACCGATGGCGGAGGCTGGCCACACTCCCGAGCTGTGTCCACAAGGCTGGGCCGTCACTGACGAGCCAGACAGGCAGGTCCTGCCCGGATCCAACAGTGGGACAGAGACCCTGCCAGACACCTCCCCCGAGAAGATATGCAGGCGGCAAATGAGAAGATGCCCCAGGTCAGAGGTCACCAAAGAGGTGGTGAACAAGGAGGTGGTGAACAGGGAGGCTGTTCACCAAGGGGAACAGCAACGAGACACCACTACACTCCTGTCAGAGTGGCCAACATCCAGACACGGGCAGCCCCACGTGCTGGTGGGGACGGGGGGCAGCAGGAATCTCACCCACTGCGGGGGGGCCCACCCCCGTACAGCCACCATGGGGGGCAGTACACACGGCCCAGCAATCGGGCCACCTGGTGTTCGCCCCAGGGAACCGAAAACCAGATGTCCGTCCACACTGAGACCTGCACGTGGGTGCTCCCAGCAGCTCCCCTCGGGGCAGCCACAACTCGAGAGCCACCGAGGCGCCCTGCAGTCGGCGGGTAAGGAAACCGCGGTCCCTGCAGACGGTGGAATGCCACTCGGCTAAAACGAACCAGCCAACAAACGAACAAACCAACCCCAAGCTACTGCGTCACAGGAAGTCGAGAAGGAGCCTTAGACGTGTGTTACCAAGCGAAACAGCCAGCCCAGAAAGGCCACACACACACTGTGGTTCCCACCCGGTGACATCCCGGAAAAGGCCAAACTGCGGGGATGGCACAGAGGTCATGGCTGCCGGGGGTGGGGTGGGGGGCAGGGGGTGAACGGGTGGAGCCGGGGAATTTTCCAAGCAGGGAAACCCGTCTGCCTGAAGCTGTAGTGGCGGACACATGTCACTGTATGTTTGCCCAAACCCACAGACGTGCTGCACAGAGTGACCCTGATGCCACTGTGGGCTCTGGGTGATGACGCCATGTCAGTGCAGGTTGTCAGTTGGGACGAATGCCCCGTCTGGTGGGGTGCAGCTCACGAGGGAGGCTGTGAGTGTGAGTGAGTGTGTGAGAGTGTGAGTGAGTGTGTGAGTGTGACTGCCTGTGTGTGTGGTGGGGGCATACGGGGCACCTCCGCACCTTCCTCTCAGCTCCGCTCGGAGCCTGACTCCGCTCTGACAGCTGGTCCTCACTGGGCCACGAAGGAACGGGGCTTCTGGCACCTGCCCGTCTTCAGAGCCTCCAGCACGGTGCATCTCGGCGCCTTTCTGGTGGGTCTTGGAATGCTTAGGGCAGTCTTAGACGACCTGATTTGGCAGAGGGATGGTCAGGACCACACAGCTTAGAGTAGGACCGGGAATCGCTCCCGGGGACGCAAGTTCCCCAACACTGCCCCCCCCACTATGCTTCACGCCAGTGCCCCAGCCTGACATTTCAGAGGTTGGGAGACGCTTCCGACCAGAGGTTCCCGTGCCTCTGGCAGCTCTAAGTGCGTGGTGCTCGACACCACACTCCTGCCCAGCCTCTGCTGGTGGACGCTCCCTTCAGCACGCACTCCACAGCAAACAGAACACCAGGGCCCAAGGCCACAGTGCTTTTCACCTTCCCTGACCGCAGGTCCCCCTGGCTCACGGCTGCTTTTGAAACAGCAGGGCACTTTGGTTTTCCTTGTTTTGACACAGATAGTTACTATTTATCTGCCTACAGATACAGATGTACGTGGAGAAGTCCCCCCACTGTGTTTATTTAATCTTGACAGCTGCTGTTTAAACCGTGTCTCTAATTTAATGTCTCTATTTCTCACCCCCATTCACTGGGGCTGCGCTAGAACAGAACCCAACAGACAAACACGCACACAAAACCAAAAGGGAGACACAAAGTAACTGCAGGGGAAAACTACCAGGCGGCAGACTGTTTCCAACAACAGATGACTCAACGAGCACCTAAGAATGCGCTGCACGAGTCTGTGCCGAGGCTCTGCACTTCCTGCTTCAATAAAATACCAAACAAGTTGTGTTTCCTTTACAAATAAGCTATTACATCAGGCGCTGTTCCTATCATCTCAGGTTTTTGTCCCCATTCCAACGTTTTCTTTGGCAGATGTAGAAACGTTCTAATTGAAGTGCAGAGGAAAACAAGCATCATTCATCACGGTAAGAATAACGCACAAGAGAACATCCTCGCTTTCCCCTTCTTTCGCTGAGCTGGCCTGCGCTGTGGACGGCGCGGGCCCGGCGTCACGCAGTCCCGGACCGGTGCCCAGGTACTGGCTGAAAGCGGGCCTGAGTCACTCGAGAGAGAAATTCCAAACGTATCCATAATTCCTGTCACAAGGTTAACATTCTCTTAGGAATATCCTTCCGGGCCGGGGAGGAAGAGCATTCCTTTAGGTCCCACGTAACAACATCAAGGTTTCTTTTTAAGATTCTGAGATTAGGAGAGGCCTTCCTATTTACGGCCACGTGAGGCGGGCGGGCGGGGTGGGGGAGGGACCTGCTCCCTGCCTGGGAGCTCTGTCAACGTCCACTTCTGTTGCACCTTTAGAAAGCTGCACGTTTGTGCTCTGCAGTGCCGTCTGAATTGCTTTCCTGCTTTTTCTTTTTAAAAATATTTTATTTATTTATTTTTAGAGAGAGGGGAAGGGAAAGAGAAAGAGAGGGAGAGAAACACCAGTGTGTGGTTGCCTCTTGTGTGTCCCCTACTGGGGAGCTGGCCCACAACCCAGGCTTGAGCCCTGACTGGGAATCCAACCGGCAACCCTTTGCTTCATAGGCTGGTGCTCAAACCACCGAGCCACACCAGCCAGGGCTGCTTTCCTGCTTCATAAAATACTCGGTTTAATGAGAAGCGGCCAGGGCCGTCCCCTATCCCTGGTCAGGCGGGGTGCCTATCTTCGTCTACATAAGGGCACGTGTCTCTGTGCCCAGGTCCAGTGGCAGCCAATGCCCCTGGTCCTGGTGCTTTGGAAAGTCGCTGTGGGAACTCCAGCAACGCTAGTAGGACTGCAGTAAACGACTGGTTCTGGGAGGGCTCTGGGGACCCTCCTTCCCTGAGGGCTGCAGCTGCCCATGTCCCTCAGTGTGGCAGCTCACCGCTGACATGCAGTGCAATCGCGTGCTTCAGCCGAGATGGTGGCGTGGCATGGCCTGGGCAGGCTGAGCAGAGAGCACAGTCAGGTACCTCTCAAACTGCGTTCCGACCTCAGAGCAGGAAGCCCCTCCGCCCCTGCCAGCTCGAAGTGGCCCCAGGGCCGCCCGCAGGACAACCTCTGGGGTCTCCAGGGCCCAGTGCCCAGCTCACACGTGCAGGGCAGAGCTGTCGCCCATGAACAGAGGCACCGATGCGTGCTCTGGACACGGTCACCTTCTGGACACTTCACGTCCACCCGCGGCTCAGGCCAGCATCAGGAGATGCTGTGCCCGGTCCGTTTCCCCTTCAGAACCTCCCCACATCGACAATGACGACGGTGATGCCGACCTCTGGGCCTGGGCAGCGTGCTACCGCTGCCGCCCGCACCTGGCGAGAGGTGGTGACAGGAACTGCTTCAGTCCCACGCGGGAACCAAGGACAGCACCCTGCGCCCGGCCCCTTCCCTCCTGCCACTGTGCTCCGGAGAGTTCTCTTGGACCCCTCTGCATGAGTCCACCTCCGGAATCAGCTGAGGGGTGGCTCTTCCCATGCGGCCGGCACAGTGGCTCCACACCCATCCCTTCCGTGGGTGCCCCCAGCTTCACCGAGGGGCAGCCAGCAAAGCCGCGTGGGGGCTGGCTGTCCACGAGGAGTGTGGACAGGTGGACGCCCACCCCTCACATGGGGTGAGCTTCCCTGGGCGGCGGGAATGCTCACTCGGGATGTAACATTCCTGCTTCCCCTCTGGCCCCCTGCCCCAGCGGGTCCGGCTGTTCTGTGGCTGGACTGGACCAGATGACGGTTTGGGCTTTGGTCTTGTTGGCGGGTTTCGACTCTGCGGTTTGCTGGCACCGGCTGGGAAGCCGAGCCGGGGCTGGGAAGCTGAGCGGGGGCCAGGAAGCCAAGGTCAAATGCCGCAGTCCCGACTCCTGGGAGCCCCTCTGCGTGCCCACACCCACACTCGCCTGCAGGCCTCCGGCTGTCTCACCCCTCCCCTATGCCCCCGGGTCACCGACTATCCCACTGCCTGGCTCTTGCCTGCCAGGTGTGAAGGGATGCCAGAGCCAGGGGCACCGGAGCCCACAACGCTGCGTGGAGGGGCCTCGTTCCTCCGCCGATAAAGCCCTCGGACCCCGGCTGTGCGCTCATCTCAGCCTCCAGCCTCCAGACAGCGAGGGGTCAGCCCGGGGCATTCCATCTGGGGCAGCAGGCAGGGACAGCGCCTCTTTTGTCCCCGACGCATCCCAAGGACTTGGGCGGGGCTGCTCACCGAGGGGGCGCTCAGGAAAGGCTTTCCAGCCAATGAGCTGTCTGTGTCTCCTGACAACCCTGAGGTTGGGAGCGTGAATCCATCTGTGGGAAGTCACTGAGCCAGTGGCAGGCGGGACGGACCTCCACGCGTCTGTCCTGGAGGACTACTTTGTCCTAAGAGTTACGAGGGGTTCTTAATTAACACGCGTAAGTCAAACACAATTCGGAAACAGTTCCGCCTTAAAGAAGGTTCTAGAGCCACAAGACTGCCACCCAGGAGAGGGGCTGAGACACTGACTCGTGCCCTTGTCAGTCCCGCCCGGTGCAGCACACTGTGATGTCACGGGCGTGTCTGCTAGTCCCTGCCCCCACGCCAGGGGCCTGCAGGGAACTCGGAGCGCCCCTTCCAGCTGCGGCCCAGTGGCCACCCTGCCGGCCAGAAGAACAAGGGCCATGGTGGCTCACCACCTCTTCCCTCCACACAGCCTCTGTGTGTCCGAGGGCCGGAGCCGGCTAGCGTCCTTCTGCCCAAGGACGGCCCCCTCCACGGAAGAAGGAGGCAATAAACACATAGAGCAGGCACTGCTGGGTGACTTCAGCCCCAAGAGAAACGTGGCTCCGGGGTGGGGTCTCCATTGCAGGAGGCCCCAGCTCAGACAGTGACCCCACCCCCAGCTTCATAAAGGTGCTGCAGACCCTCGCTGGGCCGTGCAAACATTCAGACCATGGCGCCTGAGCCGCCGCCAGGAGGCAGGCCTCAACCGAGGAGACAAGAAAGCGCGTCCACTCGGAGAAGGAGAGCAAAGCAAGTGCCTGGACCCTCCCCCAGGCCCGAGTGCATCCTGAACGCCAGGGCGACTCTGATGTAACCCTGGAAACTGGTTCTGCTGGGAAACCACCCTGTGTCTGGGTCGAGAGCCGATGAGTTTGGATAAAACGTCACCCCAGCGGCCGGCCCACTGTGGGGGGGTGGCACCATGCTGGGGACTGAGCCCCGACCTGGAGATGCTGCTGACCCTGAGAGCCACCCCAGGGTCTGCACAGGGATGTGTTGCTCCAGCACGGCGAGAGGGAAGGAGAGAGGGCGAGGTGCAGAGAAGGCACTCGGGGGGGGCCCCCCCCCCCGTGTCTCTTTCTGAAAACAACACCGTGTTGCTCAGGATCTCATCACTTCCACCCGCCTGCTGGTCCAGCGACACCCGGGAGGCCCGAGAGGACGCCACAGAGCCTGCAGTCCCGGTGGGAAGACAGCCGATGAGCTCACCGGACGCCGAGATCCTGTTTCCTCGTCAGTGTCCTCAGTGACAGCGCCTGCGGGAGCAGAGGAAGCGCCACGCACACACACACACCCTGTGCTCACTCCGGGTCTCCGTTTGCACCGGGAGAGATGCCCCCCTGCCGCCGGGTTCAGGCGTCAGCTGTTTGCTGCAAAGCGGCTCGGGCTCGGTCACCGCGTTTCTCCAGTTTCTCTGTCGTCTGTCCTGACAGAGCAGCCCTGCCGCCCCGGGGCTGCAGGCGGAGTGCATGGGTCTGTCCAGGCAAATAAACCTGCCAGTCAGGCGCTCCAACCGTTCTGTTATCTGCTGATCACGCACTGACTTAGCAGATGTCTCTGGAAGCCCGAGTCCATCGCCAGTGACGCCCACCCCATTCCTTCCCTGCTGTGACTTCTGTCCCCGGCCCTCTCGGCTCTTCTTCCTGATGCTCACTCACGTCCTTCCCGTCAGAAGCGGGTGCCTGCCTGCGGCGGCTCTGGCAGCGGGCACCGCTCGCTGGACTGAGAGCCCTGCCTGTGGGGAGGGGGCCCCTCCCAGACCCCTGCAGCCTGGCCAGACCCCTCTCCTCTGGGGAACTGCAGCCGGCCCCTGAGGGAGGGGTCTCAGTGCCCCTAAAGGGCCTGGTGAACCGGCTCTTCCAACCACCAAGTCTGCTCTCCAAGACATGCTGTCTGAACACATTCTCTTTCCAGAGCTTTCTTTTTTAAACTTCTCTTTCTGCTTTTTTTTTTCTTTGAGATTATTTTAAGTGAATTTTGAGTTCCTACTCCAAAGAAGGTTGGTGTCCTTTCCAGATGGACAGCCTCGTGGTTCGTCTGACCCTTCTCCGGGCTCCGAGCTGTGAAGGTGACCTGGCTGCTGCAGCCCCAGCCCTGGCCGACGGGAACGCAGGACTCAAGAACCGCAGCTACATGCATGGAGGGTTTATGCTGGATGGAGACGGACATGTGAGCAGAGCACGGCAGACCGCCACCGTGGACACGGTGACAGTGGGGAGCGCTGTCCCAGAGGCCAGCAGGGAGCAAGGGGGTCAGGCTGTCAGGTGGTCTTCTGCAGGGGTCGGGGTGATAAATTCAGTCATGGGTTGAGAGAATCAACTCCAGTTTGAAAGTTGTTCTTCTGCGGGTAAAGTGTGATGACACCGCATCGCGGGTGATGGAGAAGTCGCTTGTCAAAGGGATGGTCGGCCGATGGGCAGACCTCACTGCTGTCTCATCCTAATAAACTGACCCGCCCCCAGCCCACAGCAAGGAAATGGGCTCACTGAGGGCTCCGGGGATGGTGAGCCGTTTTTAGCCATAAAGTACTTCCACAACTAAGGTGTGACCATTTTTTAAGACATAATACTATCGTTTACTTAATGGACTATAGCACGGCGTAAACATGACTTTCACACGCTGGAAAATCGTAACATCCATGCGACACACTTGCCTTGCTGTGGTCTGGAACCCAGCTGCAGGGTCCCCGAGGTAAGCCTGCCAGGGTGGCTGTCGCTGGGGGCACAGCCTGACCCCACCTGTTCGGCAGAAGAACTCTGTTCGCCCCCGAGGAGCCCACCTTGTGAGAATATGGCTGCATTTGGAAAATGCAGCGGGACAGGACTGCTGGATCACCGAGTCACTATAAATCGTCACTACAATGCCGCTGTGTGTTGTAGAATTTCGGGAAAGAGTAAGTAAAGCAGTGGCCAGCACAGAGGAAGCTCAGAAGAAAAGCTTTGAAGACACGCCCTCCCCAGTCACCCGGGTCTGAAGGGAGGACGGACGTGCTGTGGTGGTGAGCTTGTCGCGGGTCTGTGGGGCCCGCATGTGAAGCATGGGGACTGGGTCGGCAGAGACCGCAGCAGAGCAGACTTCAGGCCGGAAAGAGCTCTTTCAGCCGTGGTCTCCGCCTGCCAGGTCCCCTTTGAAGTCCGTGTCAGCACTTTTTGGGGTGCCTTTCGTTCGCAGTGATGGCTGACTTTCCATGGTTCGCTCAGCGCCAGCGTGCGCTGTGAACACCAACGTCCAGGAAGAGGAAAACTCCCATCTCAGGCAAACTGGGAAGTCACCCCCTGAGGTTCCAATTCCATGGCACTGTTTTTCAAACATGTATTGATTCTGAATTCAACTTGCAATTTTTTAAATTACAAATTCAACTTACAAATCAGGGAGTTTTGATTACAGAAAAGTCTAAGAGTTGGCAAGACTTTCTGAGCAGTGGCCACGGTGGGGGTGCCGGAGGGTCTGCAGGCGATCAGAGACGGTGCCGAGTAACCAAGGCCCCCGTCAGCCCGCCGAGGGTTTGCAGTACTGTCACATTTACAGGGAGAACCTCAAGGTAGACCCCAAAGCAGAGTGCAGCCACCTGAAAGCAGTGAAGACCCAAAATATGCAACGACAGAAGGCACCCGGTTGGCCAAACAGTGCGTTCAGTTTTGTCCAACGATGGCTCCAGTGAGTGCTCAGTCATCTGTGAGTCCATTCGAAACAATTTCGTTCGACTGTGTTCTGATAGCTGTCATAGCAGTGTGCATTTAAAAAAATACCTATCAAAATTGGCGAATTTTTGTGCAGGCACGCTAATATTAAGAATGGAAGAAAATACACAACATTTTTGGCATATCATGCTTTTTTTATTTCAAGAGTGGTAAAGACGCAACTGAAATGCAAAAACAGATTTGTGCAGGGTACGGAGAAGGTGCTGTGACGGGTCGAACGTATCAAAGGTGGTTTGCAAACTTCCTTGGTACTGCTGGCATTTTGGGCAAACCTCTCCCTGCAGTGGGGCCGTCTCACGCCCTGGAAGATATTCAGCAGCACCTTCGGCCTCTCCCCGCTAGGAGCCAACAGCGGGAGAGAGCCAATGTACTCGAAACATCCAAATCAATAAAGTGATGGGTGAAAAGGAAAAAATGTGTCTTTTATTTACAGAAAAAAACGCTGGCAGACTTCTTGGCCCACAGACAAAGGGCTGACACGGAGGACACCAGACTTGGGCAGATCAGCCTGGAAGATGGAGGACGCAGTGGCTGTGGGAGCCGGCAGCCCCGGGCCCTGCCTGGGCCCTGCCCGGGCCCAGCCCTGGAAGGTGCACACAGGGCGGGCGCTGCTGTGGCGCCTCACTCCTCGATGGCCTCAGCCACCCCTCAGGCCTGCAGCTGGTTGGGAGAAGGCCCCGCCGGCCTCCCTGCTGGGTGCCGAGTGAACACTCAGTGAGGCACCATGCCAGGTGGGGCGTGGGCTCCCAGGACGAAAAGAATGCCCACCCAGGGGGCTGCAGTTCGACTACGGAAATGTGCACAGAGACCCAGGGCTCCATTTCAAGTCCACGAACCCCCTACTTGCGTGCGCCAAGACAGGAGTGCAGACCTTCAGCGGGGAGAGAGTCAGTCTCCCCCAGGATTGCAGGAAGGCTTCATGGAGAAAACGAGGAGCCTTCTGGGCTGGGGGAGGCTTTGGAAGTAGAGAGCCCCACCTAAGCAGGAGACACCCAGGAGGGGGACTGGCCGGAGCGGACGGCACAGTAGTGGGAAGGGCCACCATGGCCGGCAGCCAGGGCTGTGATGGGGAAGAAGCAGTGCAGTCAGGGGTTGGAGAATGCCAGGCTGGCTGAGGGCCGGAAACAGGGGCCCCATGAGGGTGTCCTCAGAGGGAGGAAGGCAGGGACATGGGCGAGAGGGGAGCTGTCGGCGCTCTGGCCACACAGGGCCGCCACCTGGGAGAGCTGCGAGGACTGAGAGACGGTGGGTGTGTCCTCTGGAAAGCTGGGGGACAGCACCCACAGGGCACTCTCTCACAGGCCAGGCGCGAGCCCAGGAGCGCCCCACACACAGGGATCAGCCGGCTGGGCTGGTCCAGCATGGCAGACCTCAGTCTCGGAGGCCGTGGTGTCTGGCTGGACTGGCCTCCCGCCCCTCCGGCCCCCAGCTCAGCAGTCACAGGTCCAGGCATCTGCTTGCCCTGAATGCTCCTCTGGGGATGACAGTGTCTCTGAAGTTGTCAGACCATGTCCCTAGTGACAGGTGCCCCAGGCAGACCCCTCGTGGGCAGAGTTTTGGCCGCTGGCTCTCTTGCATTCAAGTCTATTCCATTGTCTCCAAACTACTGGCATTTTGGTAGTGATAAAATATTCTGACAAAGAGGGGGAAAACCAATGACACAGTGAGTTTAGATCATTTACAAAATGACCAAGAATAACTTTTCCCTGTTAACCATTAAAACATTTAAAGTACTCCTTGAAAAATGGCCCCAGAGAAGTTGGACACCAGCCCTCGTGTGCTAAAACCAGGCGTGTTTCTGAGCCCTAAGTAGAGCTTGTTATAGAAAAGGGGTTTCCCGAAGTGTCGGGTTCTGAGCCCTCTCGTTTTCTCACTCTTCTTTTGCTGACTAAAAGGTTGTTCAGCACTGAGACTGGACAGCAGACAGCTGTCGATTCTGGCCAAGTGTCTTCCTAAAAATGCCAGTTTGGGAAAGAATTCCCACCTGGTCGCCTGTCCTACACGCCTTTACAGTGGTCCACACTTACTATTTTATTTTATTTATTTACTTTTAGAGGGGAAGGGAGGGAGAAAGAGAGGAAGAGAAACATCAGTGTGTGGTTGCCTCTCATGCACCCCCTACTGGGGACCTGGCCTGCAACTCAGGCATGTGCCCTGACTGGGATTCAAACTGGTGACCCCTTGGTTCACAGGCCTGTCCACTGAGCCACACCAGCCAAGGCCACACTTACTCTTCTGAAAGGGCAGCGAGCAGATGCTCATGGGCACGGCTGAGTGTCCAGGGAGCCGGTTCAGGGTAGCATTGTGAGCTGTGGGTGAAAGCAGAGACCACTCTGACCTGCCTGGGGGCAGAGAGACCTTGTTCTATGGGACACCAACCTGGGACTGGTCTGGCATTACAGCTACTCTGGAGGGCAGTGGAAGTCACGCTGCGGGTGAATTAGTGCAGGATCAGTTCCATCCTGTGCACCAAGCTGACGAGATGCCTGAAACTATCAGAACGGTGGGCAATTCCTTAACTTGCGTTTCTCTTACAACAAGCATGACACCTTTGCTGTCTGTCGAGTGAGTGGAATAAAATGAAACGCCACTGACAACCTATTATAACATTGTAGCACAGTGTTTTGTCCCTAACTAAACCTAACGCAGCAACGCTGCAGTTGGGGGCATGTGGAAAACTACTCGGCCCTTAACGAGCGACACTGGGTCGGTGTGGAAGAGGACCCGATGCCAGCCCTTCGCTTTGCAGTGGTGTCCAAAAGGAGCGCTGGAGATGTTTTGAACCGGGCAGCAGGATAAGCGGAAACAGTCTGAAATAATTATCTGCGGGGAAACACCGAGTTCTCCTGTGCTGTAGACACTCAGTCACGCTCCGCACACACAGAACCTGCAAATGCGGTCTTCCGGGGCGATCCGTTCTGCACCAAGTGCTGAGCACCCGGTTGTCTCGTTCACCGCGGAGCCGTTCACCGGCACGCCGAGCGGCTTCGTTCACGCACCGCAGTCTCTGGTGCGAACGAGGCGACAAGAAGAAACAGGCCCTATGAACCCCCCAGCAGCGCCCCAGTTTAAAGACCAGGAGCCCCCAAATACCAGGGCTGGCACCCCAGACGGTCTGGGAGGGCGTCCAAACACTCAGGAACATCTTCATTAGCTCCAGGACTTGAGACACGGTCTCGGCGCCTTGGCCACCTGCAGGACAGCGTAAAATGAGCCGGCTGAAGCCATGGCTCATAGCCACGGTCTCTGTCTGCATGGGCTGCTGGGCGGAGCTCACAGACACTGACAGTGACCCGCTGAGGCTCGGCCTCGGGTATGATGAGGCCATTTTCACAGGGCAAGAGGCAACTGCAGGCCAAACTTGACCTTGGCAACACCAGCTATGCCTGCAGAGATGCAGGGAGGCTTCCCGGAGGAAGTGGCACTTGAGCTGGGCCTTCAAGGACAACAGTCTTACACGACGACAGCAGCAATTAGAGAGGGCGGGGGTTTCTAAGACATAGTTTCACTGCTGTAAAATAAAGATTCCCACAATCATCACTCCCACTGAGATGTGGGAGCTGCCAGGATCCCCGCCCTTAGATTACCAGCAGCAACGCCACGTTAGATCAGAGCCAACCCTCCTCTGGTGTGACTGCATTTCAACTTATTACATTTCCAACGGCCCCATTTCCAAATGAACTAGATACTGAGTTGCCGAGAGTTTCCATGGTGGCGTGTATCTTGCTTGCAGATCGTATCTCCAGTCTCTTGCAGCATGGCACAGACGCCCTGCGGTGACTTTTCACTGGCCAGGCCCACCTTCTCTGTGGGCGTTGTTGCCACCTGCCCCGCCTCCAGGGGTCCAGAGAAAAAGACGGCACGGAAGAACTGGCAGAGCCTGCACCAGCTGCCAGCTGGCCATGGCTGACAGCCTGCTGTTCCACCCCACCTGGAGTGTGTGTGGCACACAGGAATGCTCTCTGCCGCCACTGTCCTGCACCGGTCACTGGGAGTCAGGGCCCTCGGACAAGGCTGCCGCTGACAGTGCTTGTGTGGACTCGCCACACTCCCCCAACCCGGGTCCCTCTCGAGCTCCGGGCCTTCGTATTCAGCGGAAGAAGTCTACCTGCATATTTTGCAACTGATCAAAGTTTTGATCGTTGCAAACGATCAAAATGGAAAGTACCCTGAGGTGTGGCCGGGACATCTTTGCCCAGCTGGGCTCTTCCTTGGTGCCACCCTTCCGCCAGTAGCCACCTGGGACTGCAGGACCGTCCTCGACTCTGCTTCCTCAGGACTTCACCATGTCTCCTGCTGGTCCTGCCAATCACTCACCGGGCTCTTTGGACCTGCAGTGGTACGCCTCTCCACGGAGTCTTCAAATACCTTCTGCCCTAACTCCCTCTTATTTCTCCTCCTCCTCCTTCTTGCATTCCACCCCACGGGGTCTTCAAATACCTTCTGCCTTAACTCCCTCTTATTCCTCCTCTTCCTCCTCCTCCTCCCCCCGCCCGTTGGTCGACTGCTCCTACCCCCTTCTGTCTCTCTGCTGCCCTCGCTCCCGGAAGGCTTCTTGAGAGACCCCTCCTTCAGCTCAGGGAATGGAGCCTCCTCTCAGACAGATACCTCCGACTTTTCGTTAAGCATGACCGTGGAATTATGAATGCCAGTCACTGCAGTGCTGTTTCTGCAAGCTCTCTTTCCACACCTACTATAAGATTTTCCTTCTTTACTTCCTGCCCCTTGTCAGTGTCACCAAATTTCACTCTGTGTCTTTGAGCACGGCAGGTGCGGTGGGTTGGGCTGTGCCGCCCTCACCGAAGGTGCCGGTGCTCATCTGCAGAACCTGAGAATGACCTTGCTGGGAAAGGGGGTGATCGCGGGTGTGGCTGCCATTGCGTGCCACTCGATGACCACCCAGAGCACCGGTCCAGCGAGGTCACGAGGGAGCCGGACGTCCTCGCGGGGCAACCAGGACCGGTCTCCAGACTCACAGCCCCCGCTTTTCCCCGCTGCTGCATCCCTCACGGGAGTGGTGACCGGGCTGCCAGGGACACAGAACTGCCTCCTGACTCTGCGTGCGATGAGGAGGGCTGAGCGACGTTTCTCCTCTGTGCACACACAAAAATGTATGCGCACATGTGTGTACACACATGTGTGCACACACACGCATGTGTGCATGGGTATTTGACTTCTGATAGGGTGTGGGGTTCTTCTGCATTAAAACGACGGTGAAAGCATTTCCAGTTGTATGTTAGTTATTTATGTGCTAGTGATTTATGTGCTACATTGCATCTCACTTCTGTTACTGACTTTAATACACACGTTTAGTTTTGCCTGTTATCTGTTCTACGTCCAGTAGAGGGAGCAGGTGAGCATTACCTGTGGCTTTGATACTTGCATTCTCCTCCAGGTAACACACCTAACAGGTTTTTTTCCTGTAATTATTCTACTAGTGCTAGGGCTTTCGAAAGCCACTACTGATCTTTATTTTTTCCCCTGAGGGAAACATGCAAAAAATGAGGCGCCTCAACACTGTCACCGACGTCCTCTCTTCACCTGCTGTGTAAGAGTTACTTCTCGTCTCTCGTGTTAGTCTTTCTTCGAAGTAGACCCTTTCCCAGGACATAAACTGCTCAGCGGGAGAACAGTGTGTCGTCAACGGGGTGAGCACCAGAGAAACTGCATGGGACCGTGTGCAGGGAAAGAGAGTGGGGCGCGCAATGATTTGATCGGCAGGGCGGACGGCCATCCCCGAGGTTGCTGACCCGGCGAGATAGGCAGGGAGTGCTTTTCTAGAATCGCTGGCAGGCGGATAGTCCTCCCTTTTATGCGTAACTACTTATCATACTTCTGATACCAGCCTTCAAAAACTGTACATAGTTCTTCAAAAGCACTTTTTATACATCTAACTCCGTAATCAAGCCTAATTTTCCATAGGGAGATTTTTTTTTTCACATCAAGTCAGACCGATGGGAATGCCCGAAGGGAATCTTGTGCTTTTATTTATTTTTTAATTCTTTGACATAAGTGATTTTATTTATGTTAACCTACAACCAAGAGAGATCATATATCTTCATGTAAATAGCGCACATGACATTTTTATCTCTTATTTTAAAAGGTTTCTCAACAATTAAGATAAAAACTTTATAAAGTCAGATTAAACAAAGATTAATCTTAGATGGCACTAAGCCACTTTCAAAAAGAAATTCATTCTGGGAGAAATTGAGTTTTCAGTTGAATGGTTAGGACTAGAGACTGGACATATTCTTCACAAGCCACGGGTCTGAGTTCTCTGCAGTTTCGATGAAATGAATTTGGGAACATTTCATGCGAATCTATGACTCATAAACACTCCCCTCCAAATCTCTGACACTGTTTGTCAAAGGACAGATTTTATTGACGTGACACCACTCGTGGGCAGAGCTGTCACCCCTGATGTGTGCTCATGAAAAGAAAATGTTTAGCACTTCTTTTCTATGGGCAGAAAACAGGACACAGAATCACGGGCAAAAATATTATCAGGCTAACGCACTCCTCTATTGTTTCGGAGTTTCGCCCACTGGCTCTTTAAAGTTGTGATCTGTATCTGGACCTTTCAGGCATTTTTTAAAATGAGATGATAAACTATTCCATACAAATATTAGAGAATGAAAATATTTAAAAATCAAACAGCGTTTGAGATAACTGTTTTTTATAACAGGAGAATTACATAAACCAAAATATTCCGAAAAATTCATGGAATTCATGATGAAATCTTAAAAAAAATAATTACTTAGATATTTCCAGTCTCTAGTAAATAAAAAGCTTTTTCGTCCCCAAGTCTGTAAGGTTGCGTACTATATACAGGGTGGCTTTAAAAAAAGAAATGTCTACAGCAGACATATGCTGGGTTTTGGCAGTACAAGTTGTAAAAGTTTCTTTAAAAAAATCTGTCCCCTCTGAAAGTCTTCTAGACATAATTTCACAGTAAACACTCTGGTAAGTTAGAACAAGTGAGCGTACTGGGCATCTTTTTAACTGACCCGACCTGAGTGAGACCAACAGCCACCTGCGACGTCACGTGAGCAGTAAAGGTTTTCTCCTCTCGTTCCCTCGGCCTTTCCATCGATCCAGCGCCCCCCCCCCCCCCACAGCTGTGCCTCTCTGCCCCACAGAAGTCACGCAGCTGCAAGGAGAGATAATCGTCCCAGACAAGGCCCCTGCTGTCCAGGCTCTGTCCCTGATGCCTGCACTCACCCTGTCTGCTCCGAGGGAAAACACGCCTGGAAATGTAGGGGAAATGGCTGTTTCCCAGGAAAGGAAACGGCCTGAAAACACATCTGGCACAGGGCTTTCTCTCCCTCCCTGGCGGGCAGACCCTAATTCTGACAGAATGCGCGCACCCTCACCTTGCGCGAGGCAGGCTCCGGGGAGCCGGTGCCCCAGGCTAAGTGGACATGGGGTTTGCTCTCTGGGCACCGTGGAGGTCGAAGGCTGCACACACTCCACTGTGACAAGGACGGGAGGCGGCTGTGCCAGGCTCCACACTCCATTTCAGAAACTGTTTTGACCCGGAAAGGTGCAGCACAGTCTCTGAGCTGCCTCCACTGGCTGGCCGTGACACAGGCTGAGAAAGGAGGAAAACCTGGCAGAGCCAGGGAACTGAAGACGCAGCTCTGATGTGTGGGTGACGTGAGGCGGGTGCACCTGACAACCGCCCGGATCTCCCGGGGCGCTCGGAGGCCGCTAAGTGTGACCGCCGTCTGGTCACACTGCCGGGTGCCCTGGAGAGGCCTCTGCCCGCTCAGATGCCACGGGGCGGGGCGAGGACACCGGAGCTGCTGGTGGTGGGCTCCCTGGTGACCCACTGGTTCGGGACGGCCCAGGGCCACAGGGAGTCTCCATCAGTAAAATGGACTCTGTCCCTGGGGATGAGTGTTTGTGCTGCAGAGAGGGGGCAGCCGACCTGCAAGGGGAACCTCCTCCTCTCCGAGGAAGGCTGCGCTTTCCCTGGTGAAAGCTGGTGCGACCACTGCCTGAAACCCACCAGCACGAAGGTCCAAGCCAGGCTCAGACCCACAGGCAGCCATCCTCTCCCCGAGCCTCCGTCCCACACCTGCAGCCGGGCTGGGCCGGGCCGAGCCTCCCGGGGTTGCCTCTGTGTGTGTGTGTGTGTGTGTGTGTGTGTGTGCGCGCGCGCGCGCGCTACTGACACTTTTTTTCTGTCCTTACAGTAACTTTAAGGGGCTTTTCCTTTGGTACTTTCTCCAAATCCCAGGGCTGGGAATTCTCTCTCAAGGCTGCCAGATTCACGAGCAGCCGTGCTGGAGAGCGGTGACACCCGAGCTCTCACAACACAGCCTGCTGGCGGGCCCACAGGTCCAGCCCACACCCCTCGTCACACAGCAGGCCAGAGACCCGCGCACAAGGCTGTGAAGGAGGCACCAGGCGGGGAGCCTGCTTTTGGAAAGCCAAGCTTTTTTTCCTCCTTTTTGGCCAGTTGTGCCTTCTTCCGGTCTCATTCACTACTGCACACAATTCTGGGGGGGGGGGAGCAGTAAAAGTGACTTTCTGTCTAACAGTTTTACGTCCAGGGAGCCTTCTAATGGCTCTCTCTGCACGCTGCACGCTAGTTTGCCTGTGAGCGTGTTGATGGGGCTCAGGGAACCGAGTCGGAACCGAGTAGGAAGCGAGTCGGAACCGAGTTGGAAACGGCCCGGGCAGCTGGGAGGCGACCCAGGTTTCTCCGAGGCCCCTGCCTGCCCCAGCTCCCCCGGGGCTATGAGCGTGCCAGGCTGTTGGCCAAGAGCCACACGTCGACGACGCCATGTCCCCAGCTGCCCTTCTTAGGACAGGTGTTTCAGGGCCCAGAGCTCTTCCCCCACCGACACAGCACCTTCCCAAAATCCAGGCCACCCTGGCCGTGCAGGCCCACCCTGGGCCCCACGCTTGAAGCCGGCAGGCAGGGACGGGGACGTGAGGAGGGCAAGCACAGTGGCAGGGGACACAGCCGAGTCCGAAGCACCTGCACGCGGATGAGAGGAAGAAGACTCCCCATAGCCCTGGCCGGGCGGCTCTGTAGGTTGGAGTGCCATCCTGGGCGCTGGAAGGCTGCAGTTCGATCCCTGGGCGGGAGTGTAGGGGGCGGCCGATCGACGTTTCTCCCTCGCTCCCCCTTCCTCTCTCTCTAAAGATTAACAAATACATCCTCACGTGAGGATTAAAAAGAGGTTTACAAAATAATTAAAACAAAAGCCATGGCCCAGAATGTGCAGTAGACACAGGATGACACCCCCTCCCCCCAGTGTGTCTGAGAGCTTCCCGTGCTCCCCAAAGTCAGACACGGGGTCTTCGGGGCCACGCGGGTCCGGAGCACTTGAGAGGACTTCAGCTGCTCGGAAAGCAATGCCCACCTCCCTGGGCCAGGCGATCCACCCCGACCCATCAGCCACACACTGCACAGCAGGAAGGGCAGCTGGCTGGACAGCAGTCGAGGCCATGTGGGCCTCTGAAATATTCTGGCTGCCCGGACTCGACCCCGGTTTAACAGTGGCATCTGTGGGTCGCTGACTCCCTGAGACACTGTTCAGACTGGCAGGTGTCTGAGAGCCACACGGCTGCCCCAGGGAACTGGCCTCCAGCGACGGTGGTCGATCAGGCTACTGATCCAGATAAAAGGGATCTACACCTACCCGGACCCACATGCCTGGAGGGTTGGGTGGGGTCAGGTCAGGAGGCCCAGGATGACCGTGGGCTTCTCAGGGCGAGCTGAGGCCGAGAGCCTTTGTCCAGGTTCCAACAGGAAACAGCCTTCCTCGGGGAGTGCGGACGCCTGGTCTTTTTGTGGCCCTCAGAGACACTCCGCCACCGCGGCCAGGGGCGAGCACTCCGGGAAAACTCGCAGCAGCAGGAGGGGCTAGATCAGGGCTGGGGGGTGAGGTGGGGGGTGGATGACAGCTGGCCCCACGCATCCAGAGCTTCCCTGGACTGGACTGGCAGCTAATAACCCCCATGCAGGGACCTACGGAGAGCTGCTCGTGGCCCATTCGGGTACGTTGGTCCCGGAGCCCAAGGAGATGGCAGGGGCAGCACTGTGCACAGGGTGCCCGCTGTCCTCCTTGGAGGAGCCACCTCCTCCACCCACGTTTGCTTCCCTGGGCCCCAGCTCACCCCACCCCCACCCCCACCCCCAGGGCCTGCGAGTGGCCGGCACTGGAAGTCCCCATGGGGCAGCTGGAATGACTTCTAAAACGGTGACTGCACCACCAATGCCTTGTAACAGGCTCTTCCCAGGGTGAAAGAGACTTGGAAGGAAAAGTGGGCACCTGAGTTCCCATCTCCCCTTCAGAGGACAACACGGCAGCAGTACCTGGTGGTGGAAGAACCGAGCCCCATTTTCAGGAGAGGCCAATGGACACAGGAGACTAATGCTCCCACGTCAGTCACTATTTCGGATCGCTTGGATCTGGAAGGTGCTGCCGGGGAGGCACCACCTCACTGACAGGGGCCCGAGGCTCAGAGGGGTCGCACTCTGGGTCAGACCCCCGAGGGCAGGCTCCGACAGGCCCCACACCTGCGGGCCTCCCTCTCTGGTTGGACCGGCACCTTGCCCTCAGCCTGGGCCATTCCTGAAACCGTGCATTGCTCCAGCCCCTCGGGGACTCTCCCAGTACCCACCCCCCATTCTGGGGCCCTCCAGAGCGTGGCTCCAGCTGGAGCAAGCCCCTCGCTGAGAGCGGCAGGTGCTGCTTTACTCAGAGCTGGAACCTGGAGTTCTGTGTGGGGACTGGCCGGGTAGCAGCGCGGTGCTGAGTGCACGCGAGAGCTCGGGAATCCTCAGAAAATCACCCACGATGCCTGTCTCGGAGAAAGCCGTGGGCACGGGCCACTGCTGCGACCTTTTGCAGTTAAAGGAGAGGCAGTGTTTCAGAGGTTGAACCAAATGTCTCAAGAACTCACTCCAGGGGACTGAACTCACCACCCAATTTCCACGCTCGCCCAAGAGGCGAACCACCATTCGGTGCCTCCGTAGGCGTGAGAGGTCCGAGTGCGCACAGAACCTTCACGAGCTCGGGTCAGACCAACGGCAATGCTGGGGCGCAGAGTCTCGGTGGATGGAGAGGCTGCATGGAGAGCAGCAGTGCTGCAGCTGAGCTCTTAAAAATACTTATTTACTTACTTATTTTTAGAGCGAGGGGAAGGGAGGGTGAAAGAGAGGGAGAGAAGCACCGATTGGCTGCCTCTTGCACTACCCGCCCCCACCCTGCAACCCTGCATGTGCTGGGGAACCAAGCCCGCAACCCAGGCCTGTGCTCCAACTGGGACTTGAACCAGCGACGTTTCAAGTTTACGGGACGACGGCCAACCCACGGAGCCACACCAACCAGGGCCGGCAGCGTATTTCTCTCATGAGAATCGGCGGAGGAAGTCGGGGGGGTCACACGAAATCCAGGGGTGGTCGGTCGACCAGGAAGGTGGGAGACAGCAAAGGGGGGCCCTCCGGGACGGAGAGAAAAGGGAAAAGGACGAACACTGCTTTCACACCGGCGGGCACAGGGGAGTCAGCAGTTAGCACCTGCAGAGCATGGGGGTGAGGTTCGGGGGGAGGGACAATGAGACCCGGGTCCCCTGAGCTGGGTGGGCTGCCCCACGTTGTCTGGAAAGCGGGTCACCCGGACCCTTCAGAGGGGCGCCATCTCGGATGCAGAGGACAGCAGAGGGGCACAGGGCGAAGCCTGGCCTGTGTGCAGGCTGCCGCTGGGACCCACTTCCATGCGGGGTCTGTTCGACTGGCTGGTGTGCTCACTCTCGGGGTCTGGTCTGTATGCCCACCGCGCAGGACTGCGCCCCACCCCTGAGGGTGTCGGGTTCAGTGTGTGGCCCCCGGTCACAGTGCACACCTGGAGGCTGATCTCGCACGACACAGACGGACACTGGTCGCCGCCAACCGCGACCACTGCAGGGAAGGAACGCTTCTGGTGCGCTGAGACGCCACCGGGCACGCTGCTCCGAGGCACGCTCTGGCTGGGCAGCCAGCAGACTATCCAACTCTCAGGGGCTGAGGTTCCTTGCCGAGGAAGCGACCGGGGGCACGGGTCGAGCCGCAGAACTGAAGCAGAGAAGCCCGGACAGTGGATGGCTCTGGACTTTTACAGATGAGGACATCAGCACTTAATTAAAAAGGGGAGGGGAGGTGTCTGAGTTCAAGGTCGAATGGGGTGGATTTAACTGACCCTGGAAGACATGTTACAAGATGATAGGATGTGAGCAAACCCTGATCCAGTGGAGTTTCTGTGCTCCTCTCTCAACACCCTCTGGTTAAACTCTGATTCCCAACCACTGCTCTTCAGCGTGCCCTGCATCGGTCTGCTCTGGGCTTATTCTGAATACAGAAGCGGGCATTCTGCTGAAAAGATCGGATGTCTCAGCTCGGACCTTCCTGACGTGACTTCATGCACCGCGATTTTCCGATCACACTCTTTGAAAATGAAAACTTTGCCCTCGGAGCTGACAGTTCGAAGACCCAGGAGCACCCCGAGCCTGCCTCCCCCCACCCGTCACAAAGGCAGAGTTCACGGGAGCAAGGCTCCTTCCTCTCTGTTTGCAATAACGAAAATAAACCAAAGTCCTGACATACTTGCAGTATTTCTATTCCTCAAGGAAAAAACAGGAACTGTCATTGTGCTTTCAAGTTATTACTCAGCGCTGGGACCAGCTGCGCAGACCCCAGCGCCCAGGCTCTCGAGGAAACACCCAGCCGGGGTGTGCCTGTGAGGGGCCCCGGGGGCCTGGGCGCCGCCTTCCCAGAGGGCTGGGGCAGCCCACAGCCTGGCCGGGAGGCTCGCGCGGGGCTGGGATTTTTCCTGTTGCCTGGCTGCTGACCCCCCACAGGAAGATAACGGCCAGCCAGGAGGGCGGAGCAGCTCGTCGCACATGTCTGGCTGCTCTTATCAACTTATCATATAAGGGGAGGCGAGGGGTCGATGCGGACCCTGACAGGCAGCCTGGGGGGCAGTGGGACGGAGCAGCCTCGGCACTGCTCTGCGGGCGAGCGCAGCCCTGCCCAGCCAGCGGGGTCTCACTCCCTGCGGAGATCTGACAGCTCGCAGCGGGACAGGCACGGGGACTGGGCTCCCGCACGTGGACCTTGAGCCGGGCAGCTGAGCCCCGCGCCTGGGAGTGCCGCCCAGGACCCGGTTCCCATGCGCCTGGGAGTCTGCTGAGTGCCGGCCAGTCCCCCAGACAAGGAAAGAATGTGGCGGGTTGTTTTCTTTGCGCTGAGCTGGGACCTGGCCCTGGCTGCTGCCTACAACAACCTTCGGAGGAGCATGGACAGTGTCGGGCGGAGGCAGTACCAGGTCCAGCACGGCGCCTGCAGCTACACCTTCCTGCTGCCCGAGACGGACAACTGCCGCCCGCCCGCCAGCCCCTACGTGTCCAACGCCGTGCAGCGGGACGCGCCGCTCGACTACGACGACTCCGTGCAGAGGCTGCAGGCGCTGGAGAGCATCATGGAGAACAACACCCAGTGGCTCATGAAGGTAGGAGCGCGCCGGGCTGCCTGGTCTGCTCCGGAGGGGGTGACAGCAGGGGAGGGACGGCTGTGGGCGCCTCGCAATGAATGAGGGCGGCAAGCTGGCACGGCGGGACGGGAGAGGCGCTGCGTGGAAGTGTCAGCGTGCACGGAGAGCGAGCCCTCCGGGGGTGAACCTCCCTGAGCCCGGCAGAGGAGACCGGCAGGCTGTTCTGTTCCTGCCGCGGAGCGGCTCCGCGCGAGAGAGCCACTGCCAGGGACCTCGTAACTGGCTGCAGCCTGGGAGGGGGGTGGAGAGCAGCAGCCCCGGAGCCAGGAAAAAGGGGACAATCATGTTAATTACGGATACATAACGACGGAGGAAAGGGCTTTACCGATTTCCTGAATTTATTTACTGAAACAGACCGTGGCTCTCAGTGAGCAGAGGAAATTAAATAAAGCAGGTCTCATGTTTCACAGAACCCCAGGGCTTCCCCCCATAGGGCTGGCATTTGTGAAGGGGTGATTTTCCCAAGTGTCTGGGCGGAGTTAGGCTCTGCAGCCCCTCCAGGGCCAGCGCTGGCTTTGCAAGGACCTATGTGGGACGGGGTGCAGGACCGGGTTGCTGCACCGGTGCTGGGATGGGCGGTCATGCTCTCGGGTCAGCCCAGGGGCTGTTTACGCAAAACCACAGCCCCCCGGCATTTCACTGTGGTGGACTGTGCCTGCACTGAAGGCGGGTCCCTAGGGGCTCTAACTCCCCCGGCAGTGCTGCTCACAGTCTGCAGGATGTGACTGTGCAAAGCCACCAGGAACTTTAACAAGCCGTCCGCCTCATTCACAACTTCGCCCCAGAGGAGTGGGATTACCATCAGCCTTTCATGCCACCGGGAACTGTCTGTTCGGGAACCTTATCTGAACCTCAGAATAGGTCTTGGCTCCTAATCTGTGTTTCTCATTAACTCTGCCGCCTTCGGAAAGGACCGGGTCATTGGCAGAGCCCGCAGCCGGGATGAATGAGCTCTCAGCGTGGCATTCTCAGGACGAGAGGGGTCGCTTCAGATCAAAGGACAGAAAACACAAAACCTACGGGGAGACCCACCCTGTCCTATAAGACTCATTAGTGACAGCTCCCTCAGCACTGTCCCTTTGGGTGACTTTCCAGGAGGCGCCTCTCTCCTCCCGACCACGTCCCAGTGGTCTGCTGTCTTTAAATCTCCCAACACTGAGAGCGGTGCGAGGAACGACATTAAACCTGCAGGCGGTATGCATGACACAGGTGCAAGTGCTTGGGAGACAGACCTGCCTCCCAGGCTGCTGCTCACCCGGTCTGACCGTGCGCGCATGGCTCGGGAGTGTCCCCCCGTCTTATGGCGCAGGGCCGGTGGCCACGGGCAGGGAGGGAGAAATACCTCCGCTCTAGTAAACACTCCAGTCTGCGCGGCTGCTAAGTCATCTCTGAAGATAAACAGCCTGGAAACATAAAAGAATGTTTTGCCAAATGCCAGACTGCTAAATTGTATTTGCTTAACGAAGCCCCGTGAGGTCTACCTGAAATGCCAGGAGCAGGGCTCTTATTTCTTTCTTGGATAAACTACCCCTTCTCTGGGGTCTTGGAGACTCCGTTCAAAGAAGGAAAAGGACAAGGAAATCTACATTATGTGACCCCAACTTTTTTCCTTCCCAGGGTGAGTTAGTAAATATTTGAACAGTGGCACAGGGGTGTTTCGGAATGCCTGTGTGAGCTACCTAGCTAAATATCACCGAGGATGACTTCACGTTTATCTTTTCCTCGGCTCAGCACCTGCTCCCCTGGCCCATCTGGGCACCGTGCGCCTGAGGAAGTCCACTGGTATTTTCACTCGGTTTATGGGCTTCTGGTTTGGGAATAAAAGCAGAGGAGCAAACAGGGCCCCACTTAGAGCGATTGTGCGCTGGCTCTCGGCTTGTTTTACTCCTGTGTTTGCCACCTGTGACAACAGGCTGTACTCATCTCATTTCACATGGGAGACACAACACCCTCGGGAGCACAGATAAGCTGGATGAAAGAGCCGGCCGCCACTCTCACACCTACGGCCGGGCTGTCGCAGAAAGGAAAAACACCCTTCTGTGGTTTTCGTTTCCCATACTTCCTTTCCTCTGGAGATGTTTGTTTATATAGTTTTGCTTCCCTATTTCCTTTCTCTCTCTGACCAGTCCTGAAAATGAGGGGGCGGGGAGGGAGGGAGGGGGAGAGCGGGACAGCGGGAGAGCGAGCGCACTTTCAGCTTTCCAGAAAATGTGTCAGGAAGGAGAGGAAGTCTCGGTTTCTGGAGAGTTGAGTTTCGGGGCAGATGAGGAGTGTTTTGTCTCGTGCGTGGTTGCTGTTACCTTGGGACCTGGGCTGAAAAAGCTGTTTTGCACCTCATCAAATATGCCGCTCTGTCCTCTCTCAAGGGGAGAGACGGCATTGTGCCTGAGGGAGGGGGCGGGCTGGCAGCAAACGCTGCTGCGGTGACCCACGAGAGCCCCGGACGCCACTGCCCCTGTGAAGCTGCCGCAACTCTAAACCTCTGCCCCAGATCCTAAACACGCTTCACAAAGACGGACAAATAACAGTGGATCTCGGCTTGCTGGGAGGCCAAATGTTTTTCCCCCAAGCCAGAGGAAATGGGGAACGGAAATAAACAGCTCTTTCACACTGATGAACACCTTGCATGTGTAAACAACTGCGAAGTCCATTGTGCTTGAACACAGACTGTTTTGAAAAATACAGCTACTGCCTGTGAACTTGAGGTAGACACTTCCTCGGTCATCTCACTGGGTATTTTTTTTTTTAATGACAAAAGTACTGGCTGGAAACTGCAAACCTGAACTGAGGTCCTTTCCTTCCTTTAAAAGTGAGCCCGAGGCCTTGCAATAGGGCATGAGAACTACTCCCCTCGGTCGGCCTGTGGTGAGTAAGGCAGTCTGGCCCCCAAATCAGAGCTGCTGTCGGCGGGAGAGGCCGGGCAGATGCTCCCCTGCACTCGGAACACTGCCCCACACCCCCCCACCACCAGGGATGGCGTCAGGGTCTGAGTGTGAGTGTGCGCGCGTGAATGTGTGTGTGGACATGTGAGCGTGAGAGTGTGTGAGTGTGTGTTGGTGTGTGAATGACTGTGTGTGCATGCAGATGTGTGTGAGCACACGTGCGAGTGTGTGGGCGCATGTGCGTCCTGTGCTGGGCTCCGTAACGGAAAGAGCGACCCCTCGTGCCCAGGGCTCCGGGCCGCGGCAGTGTGGCACTTCTGAACCGTCCTCGGTCGTGACACGTGACTGGTCAGTGCCTGCAGCAAAGGTGGTGCGCCCAGATAAGCCGATTCACCCCTTTATGTAAGATCGCAGGAAAACCGTGGTTGTCATTATTTAACTATATGTTAATAACAGTATGGTAAGGGATGAACAGGGTTCACTATGGTAGGGCAAGTACAATGGATTTAAGTTCAGAAAATGCAAGTATAATAGAACGTTTACTATAAATATTCAGCAAGACATGGAGTGCAACATGTAAAATGTGACAAATGCTCACTCTGTGCTACATATGAGCACACGCGAATGTCTGCGTTCCGTGATCGAGTGGCCCCGCTGATTCCACGGGGGGGCACATTGGTTTAACTCTGTGCGCGCCACACTCGAGAACCAGGAAACGCACTCGGACACGCAACCGCCACGCTACCTCCCTGTTCAGAACCCAGGCGTTCCGCACGGCCTCCGTTCCGGAACATGGGACCGGCCGATTTTAATCAGCTCGGTCCTTACAGACAGCGGAAAGGGGGGGGCCACCCCCGGCCCCGACCCTCGGCCCCGTCTTCAGGCTGAGTGTACAGAGTCACACCAGCCCTTCGCCGTGGCCCATTCAGTGTTGCAGCGCGTGAGTTTCCTTCTTCGTACATACGGTGCCATGGTGACGTGATCGGAATCTTTTTTCGGCTCACCAATGACATGAAAAGAGGTTGGAGGGAAGAGATTTTAATTAGGGAAAAAGCAAAATGTAGAAGACAGAGCGGTAAAAGAGAATGTGGATTGAAGATGTGTGTGTGAGACACACACACACATACACACACACACTAGACTCATGGTGATGGAACCTGTCACCACAAGAAACAGCGGCCGTGGGGGCGGGGCGGGAGCGGACCGCAGGGCCTGAGTGGCTCGTGGGCTCCTGAGTGGACGGCAGGGGCCGGGCCGCGCATCACGGGTCTGGCCTGGCACCCCCGGTATGCAGGGTGCCGGCCGACTTAGGACAGTGGCAGCTCAGCAGACACACTGATGTCTCTCACGATTCCCTGGCTACATACGCCCGTTACATACCTCTACACTCACCTGATAACCAAACGGTTTTTATTAAAAGTAAGAGACAAAGTGAGCCATATATGTACATACATATGAAGATACACATATGAATATCTTCACTGCATCCTTCCTCGACTTGAAAAAAACAATGAGATTCTTCCCCTTCATCATCCCAGAAGTCTCTGACAGGATCAGAGCCACACCAGCCACAGCGCTGGCCCCGAGGTCACGACGGTGTGCGGTCACAGGCAGCGACAGGCCTGACCGTTCTCTACACAGCTCCATGACACGGACCCGGGCACCGTCCCACCGGCCCAGCTATCACCTGTGGACATGGGCCGGGGGGGGACCAAGGGGGTGCCAGGGGGGCACCAGCGTGCCCCGCAGGTCACAGGTCCTGCAGGGTTCCTGCTGAGAAAAGCAAACACGGCACAGCACGCGTGTCCCCCCGTGGCCCAGACGCAGGACCGTCTGGGGGGCCGGCCAGACGGCAGGGCACTGTCAAGGAGTGCGGGTGAACACGGACAGAGTGTTATCCCTCAGCTCCCAGCACCGCTGAGTAAGAACCTACCTGCCCCTCCTACCCCCTGTCCGGGGTTTTCCGTTGGCACAGGTGTCATTAAGGTTCATTTCTTTGTTCAACAAATATTTATGGAAGGCCCGCATGTGCCCAGGAGGGGCCTGGGCTGAGTCAGCGGGGCAGAGAGATGACGGAGGGTCTGGCCCCGGCAGGGACACGCTCCACGTTAGTGGCACATTCTCGCCAGGACACGCGTGACGGGAGGTGGAGAGGGCTGTGCAGAAACGGTGAATGAGCGAGGGGCAGAGAGCCAGGGACGGAGGGGGGAGCGCGGGAGCGCGGGGCGGAGGGTGAATCAGCTGCTCTGCACGCCGAAACCTCTTCTCCGAAAGGAAGTTCAGTTCAGACTGTTTCCGGACACTCGCGCTTCCTGACTCCCAAAGCGAGGCGCGCTGCTGCAGAAGGCGGGCGCACGAAGAACGCACAGAAGCTTTCCCAAGGCACCGTCCTTGACAGTCACTGTGATGCACGACTCTCGGTGTGTGATCAGCTTCACACGTGCTGCACGCGCTGATGTTACACACGCCTGCCCGATAATGTACACATTTCACTCTCAAGCGAACAAGGGAAGTGGGTCTGCGAGGCTGAGCAGCTCTCCCAGGCAGCGCGCAGGCAGTGATGGCACACCTCCCCCTCCCCCGACCGTGGGTCCCGGGGTCCAGGGCTCAGCTCAGCTCTGGACCCCCAACCCCGCGGCAGCCTTGGTGTCTGATGGCTGCTCAGTGGGCAACCCGCTTCCCAGGTGCGTACAGGTAAGAGGTGCCGTCCGTCTGTGAGGGGCTGGTGCCCAGAGCCGCTAGGAACAAAAAGCAATTGGGGGTGCCTGAGGTCTGGAACGATCACATGAATTCCACTGGGCAGCTCAGAAGAGTTTTTACTGAGATGGCAGGGGATATGACAGACCGTTCCCATGGTGACAGCCCTCCTGTGGAAGCTGACTGAGGATGACAGCAGAGCTACCTGAAAGTCCTGGCCACTGAAGCTCAGGCCCAGGACAGTCACGAGCAACCTGTGTCCCCCGCCCCTGTGTGATGTTGAAAACGACCCAAGGGCACCCCCTTCAGCATGTTAAAACATGGGCGTAACCGCAAACCCCCCAGCATCAGCGTGACGTTCTTGTGCGAAACGAAAAGGCAGCACAAAGCCCAAGGACTGGAGGGAATCCCAGACAGAAAGAATCTCACGGACAGCGCTTCAGATCACAAGTTTCCACAGCCACTGGGGTTAGATGAAGGCTTCTGTATCTGCGTGGTTCGGAAGTAAAGGAATGGGTAGCCCCCGGCGGAACAGTGAGGCAGGGGTGCTGGCTGTCTGCTTCCGAGTTAACATTTTAATTAGAGACTTCCCTGTGAAGCCGCCTTCCTCTCTTACCCTGATCTCGGCCGCCGGTGGAGGATGTGGGACCCATTAAAAATCTCCTGAGGAGGGAGCCTAATCCTTTTACCACCCGCCCTCCTGCAGCAGCTCAGCCTTTGTCTTCGCCTTCCCGGCCAGAGACCCCAAGTACAGCCTCTGCAGGCCCCGCCCCCTCGCTCCGCAGTCAGGCTCGGCCTCCGTTGAAACAAAGGTTCACGTCTCTATAGATTGCTTTGGGAATCTTTACCTAGATGGCTTAACACTACGAGTATTCACATCCAGTATGTAACACTTGAAGAAACAACAATCAAACAGAGTATGTATGTTAAGAGTATAACCTGCCATTTTAATATATAACTTTATGGCGGTGTTTTGTTGTTGTTGTTGTTTTTGGTGGACAATGGTGACTTTTCAGGGAAGAGATGTTAAGACACAGAGGTCTTGGGAAACGTATCACCGTTTCCCAAAGTGGTCCCCTTCCCCCCAGACCACATTAACCAATGCTTGCTCGCACATGAAGGGTCCTCCTGGTGCGAGGGGGTGAGCCCATTAGGGTGACTTAGCCGGGAGCTTGGCCGGGTGATGGAGCACCCTCCCCCAGCACCCCCCGTGGTCAACACTCAGCATTCCAGGGTGCACCAGGGCCCAGGAACACCCAGGGACACGGGCCTGGCTGTCACCAGCTGATGTTTACTGTGGGGCTGAACACACTCCCCACTAGTGGTTGCTGCTCTGGCTCCCAAAGCCTGTCTTGGTAGTTTGGTTCAGAGCTGCCACCCCCAGGGGCCCGGGGGCCTCGAGGCCCTGACACCTCTGCGGAGGAGGAAGGAAGAAGGAGCTGGAAAAAACTGGGACCGATTCGGGGGTCGTTTCTGGCCCTAACCAGCCCCAGGGATTTAGCCAAAGGCGAGTGAAAAGGGTGGTGTGCTCACATCCTCCTGAACTTGGAAGCAGGCAATTCTGTGACAAAAGAAGAGTGAGCCATGGGCACAACGGCCCCAGTGGAGGAAACCGACCGGTACTCAAGGCTGTGCTGGTGCCGATGAGCCCGTGGGCCTCTGGGGCTGTTTTCCTGGCCTCGGTGTCTGTTGAGTTAACTGCACAGCCAGCTCCAGCCACTTGGCTCGCTGGTGCCCGCTGAAGCCACAGAATGAAAGATCTTTGTTGTTATTTCATTGGCTCCTCAGTATTTGTAGTAAGTGACTCTTTGAAAACCAGTTTTAGGCTCTCAGCAAAACTGAGTGGAAGGCACAGAGATTTCCCATATACACCCACCCGCCGCCCCTCACAGCGCCCCCACGGCCAGCATCCTCTCCTGGTGGCACACCTGGCACAGTCCAGGAACCAGCGCGGATGCGGCAACACTCAAAGCCCACAGTCTCCACTAGGGTGCACTCCGGGTCTCACACAGTGGCCTGTGTCCACTGTAACTGTCTCACACAGAGTGGACTCCCTGCCCAAAAGCCCTCTGGGCTCCGCCCGTCCATCCCTCCCTCCCTCCCTCAACCCCGCAACCACGGCACTGGGCCTGTGCCCACTGTCTCGGCTTTCCCAGACTGTCCATGAGCTGAGTCACATAGTAGGCAGCCTTTTCGGACTGCCTGCTTTCACTTAAGTGACTTTTTTTAGCATGTTTAGCCTTACGTTTATTTAGCGACCCTTGCCTCAATCAACTACGGGGACTGGCTGAGCCCCCACGGTGAACCTGCTTCCCTGCAGGGGGCCCTGGGCACCAGTCTGCGTTCCGAGTGACCCCAGGAGTGCCAGGCGTCCCACTGGGCTGTGCTGTCAGTGACAAGGCCAGAGACACACTGACCCAGGTCTGCTCCGCGTCGCACAGTCAGGGGGACAGTTCCACTCACTCTGACCCGCCTGAGCCCCGCCCGAGCGGTCTGGTGGCACACGCCCCCAGCACGTCTTTGCTCTGAGACGAGGGACTTCCTTTCCTCCAGCAGAGGACAATGCCGAGTGTGCATATCATGTGTCTGTACTCGTAGTGCACGGCTGAGGGCCCCTTGGTAGAAACGCCTGCCTCCAAAACTGCCCACGGCACCTCCCGAGTCCCCAAGTCCATCCCACCAACACGGCCGGGCTCAGCCAACTCAGTGTGTGCGGCTTCCGCTTCCAGCGAATGGGCTATAAGCGGTGCTGCTCTGGGCTCTGGTCCGTTTTTGTAGTAGCAGGCAGCGGGACCAAGTTACTGTTGAAAGGCAGCCCCCGAGCCCCCTTCTGCATGGGCACCCAGGGTAGCCTGCCAGTCTGCACGGCTGGTGGAAAAGACTCAGAATTCCGGAGAGGCACTGCTTCCTTCCTCGGGGCCTTTTCTCCGTCGCTGCATCTGTGCTTGGACAGACAGGACCAGCTCCTGCTTACGCGCCAGATGACCCTCAGCACTGGTCCGAGGCTAACTGAAGTGTTCCTCTCAGTTTTATTAACCACTCCCGAGGCTTTGGGACCCTGCAAAATTGTTACACGTGGGTGTTGGTTAAAACTTCTCTAAGCAAAATTTAATGGGAAATTCTGGAGCAGAAATGCTGCTGGAGAGAAGATATTTTGCTGAATTACAAAAAATAACCAGATTCCAACCACAAGCTAATCATCCATGCTTAACATTTAGTGTAAGTACATGAAATTCCTAATTATTTTTAGCTACTAGGGAATATTCTTCAATTTCCTTTTTTAAAAAAAGCTTACCCGATCAACAGGAATTCCTGACCAGAATTGGTTTTAATTCAGCTGTAACAGTAAAGTGCTCTTGAAAGCAGTAATGGCCGGGTAATTAGATTATAGGCCAAAGGATCAAGGTTAATCAGAACACCACCTCCTCGCGTGACAATCAGTCATTGTGTGACATGCAATTAATTGTCCGCATTTTCACACACAGCTCCCCCTTGGGTCCCAACAAGCAGAGCTCCGCCACACATGCTCCCCCCTCTAACTGGCCAGCGCGTGATGCCTCGCGATTGTGAGGACGAGAGCCAGCTGCAAGCCCCACGTTACCTGAGCGCACACACTCTCCCCTCCCCTCCTTCCCCCAAATGCCGCCCCATTCTCGCAAACGGTCCCTAGATGAGAAAGAAAAGGAGGAAGATCCTGGAGCAGCGAACAACCCTCCCACCTGACTGGGGCGTGCTCTGGGTCCCTCCCAGTCCTTAGTGACTCCGCATGCAGGCTGGACGGCAACTGCGGGTGCCCCGCCCCACTCCCTCACCTCCTGAACAACAGCAGGCTTTGCAGCTCATAGCTGTGAAGCCAGCATCTGTCCCTTGTTTGTTTAGAAAGCCTACAGCATTCTTGCAAAAGGATACTGTTCAGACGACAGCGGTCACTGGAGGTCAAAACCGAGAACTTTTTCCTGTTGGCGCCCTGTGGCTGTTGCTGTGAGATGACAGGGGTGACGACGCTGCCCGGCATGGAGATAGCAGCCAGGTGGCTACAGAGGGTGGCACTGGCTCATTTAATGTCACAACAGACGAGTCAGGTAGACCCTCCCTCCCTCCCTCTCAGGAGAAACTCAAGCTCGGGCGCTATCAGACGTGCACAGTTGGCAAAACTACAACCCAGTGTCTTTATCCCAGAGATCTGTACGGACCCAGATGTTCCAAAGACTTAAATAAAGAGCCACACGTCTCCGGCGTGGACAGGAGAGCTGGCAGACTTCCCCGTGTTTCCCAGACACTTGTACTTCTGACACCACACACTGCAGTCACGCCCCCAGCCAGCGCCCCGGAGAGCGAGGACCCGTGTGGGAAACTGGGGAAGAGTGAGGAGAGCCCTGTGGGTGGGAGCTTCGGCCTGGGCTAGCCTGGGGAGTGCGCCGAGGAGCGGGGTGGTGAGTGACCTGCCAGGTCCCAGACTGCAGAGCGAGGGTCTCAGCCCAGGAACATCTGATTTCCTCCCCCCAGATGCACCCCTGCATTCTCGGGACTGGAGCCCAGCCCGACAGGGAAGGCAGAACCCAAACGACGTGACCCTTCCCAGGACTGCGCCTCACGTCAGCACAGACAGCACTTGCTGGGTGCCAAGCTCTGGGCGAGGTCTGGGGACCAGGGTTCGAAGTCTTGGCTGAGTCGTCAGGCCTCAGGAGGGGTTCCCCAGTGAGCAGGTGAGCTGCAGCCCTGCTGACCGTGCGGCACTGCCCCCCCCACCCGCTTCACCCCTTTGTGTGTCCCAATGGCCCCCAACTCGGGGCTGTGCCGTTTGTGTCATGGAATCCAGCGCTTACTTCTCTTCAAGGTGTTACTTAGAATCAAGTGAGCCAATGTGGAGTGTCTACCTCAATGGCTCTTGGTGGACCTGTGTAACGAACCCCCTCCCCGCTCCCCCTCTCCAGGTCAGCCCTCCTCCACCCTCTGGCCCCGAAAGGCCACGACCACTCCAAGGACCGCCAGGGCGGGGCTCGTGGCCGCTGGAGGCGAGGAGGGTCAAGAGGAGGAGTCACAGCCCAGTTCCAAGGGGACCGCTGGCGCCCCGCCCCCACCCCAAAGGCACCCGTGCTCCAGGGCACGCGTGGTTCAGGGGCTCGGGGACAATGGCGAGTGATCTCCACACGCCGCCTGGAGAACGCTGGCTGACATGTCGGACAGGCACTCGCACATAGAGCCTTCGCTTGGGGTCTAACCTTGGCCTCCTCAAGCCAGGCACTCCAGAGGGGCCGAGATTCCAGGGGGACCGACCGCTCAGTGCTGGAACCCTAAGAGCTGCCAAAACTCCCACGGAGGTCCTCCCTCCAAAGGGCTTCCAGCTGGCATCTAGACCACGTTAATCTGAAACCAGATCCTGCAGCCAACGGAGGCTCTCAGAGTTTCTATTGCCGATAAAACAACACGGGCCTGCAGGGTCAAGACCAAGTCACTCCAGCGGCATGGCGATGCCGGGCGCAAAGTGGGGTGATGTGACTCGTGACAACCGGAACAAACATGGTCTCACAACAGGAAAGCCTCTCTCACTGCCCCCTGCTTCCCATGTGCACACCCACACCTCACCCCCACGTTCTGTGTGCACACCCAGGCCTCACTCTCATATCCCGTGTGCACATCCATGCCTCACCCACACGTCCTGTGTGCACACCGATGCCTCACCCCCACGTCCCATGTGCACACTCACCCCTCAGCCCCACTCGTTTCCATGAGTACCCTTGCTCCCACTTCCTGTGAGCTTGTTGTTCCCATGAAATGAGTCAGTTAAGATGTCCTAAGTGACTTGTGTAATGATGAGTGTGAAGAGGAGGTGGTGGTGTGCTGCGCAGTCATGTACTGTCACTCAACGAGCACTCGGTCTGTGCAAACAGTGGGCTCCCTGAAAACCAAACGTGGCGACTCCACTGAGTCCTGGTGGCCCAAAGGGATGCTCGCCTGCTGAGAGAGAAGCATCTCTCGATATGATTTTTTCCCCTGTCGAGTTGTGAGTAAAAATTCAAGCATGCAGAAGAAAAAGCCACTTCTGAATGGCATGCTTTTTATAACTCATGGCAGCGGAGTGACAGCGGACAGGAATTTTCCACTAGCTTCCACGGGAGCAGGCGCGCATGCCGGGCTGGGGGGGAGGGGCCGCGGCAGACCTCCGCACTGGGGCTCGTGGAGGGAAACGGGTGCTGTCACCACCAGCATGCGGAGCCGCGCTGCGCAGAGCTGCCTGGCACCTCGGCGCCCCGGCACCCCGGCACATTGGGAGGCCCTGTGCTGTGGAACTGGTGTGGCTCGAGCGAGCCAGGGGTCCGGCCTGCAAGCTGCCGGTGACGTGCAGAAATGGGCCGCTTTCGTCTACGTGGGCACAGGCTCTGTGTCACCACCACGCTACCCAGGACACGCCCGCTGGAGGCCCGCACGCCCGCCAGGAGAGGCAGGGCCCGTCAGCTAGCCTGCCAGGGACACGGCTGTTTTTCTTAATGGTCTCAGGAGCGGGGAGGAATACTCAAGTATACATCTTAATGGAGACCTTACACAACTTACCCATTCTTTTTGATCTACTGGTTTTCCAATAAACGCCAAATCATGGCAATGGCAATTATAGACAGCGTCCGGACTCTGGGGAGGGGGGCAGGGCAGGGCGGATGGCGTTTGCACCCAGAAATGCCGGGTGTGAGGTATTTGCCCGCCTTCTCAGCTCATGGCAGCCTCAGGTTCCCAGAGAAAAATTTATGGCACCTCTAGGCCAGAAGAAAGGCCAACAGTTACATTTATTAAGTAGTTAGGTCCAAACAGCACACATATTTATGTCCTGACAATCAAGAAGCCCGCTAAAACCCGAGTTCACGTGAACTGAAAGCAGAAACACGACACTTTCCCTTCCTGGTAAGGAGCCCCAGTCACTCGGGAGTGGGTTCTGCCGGCCAGCAGGCACTGCCCGGCTTCTCACACTCGGGAATCGGACGGGGACACTTCAGGGTCCGGGTCAGCTTTCCTGCCGCACGTGCTTCTCATGAGGGCACCCCCCCCGACCCCACCCAGCTCTGTACGGCGGCCTCATCCAGCCGTGGGGAGCTGGGGAGCCGTGCGGGGCTGCACAGCCATCCCCCCTGCTGCGGCCGGCAGGTGGTCACGAGCACTGGGTGTTTCCCGGGACATGGAGCTTCCTCCCAGGCTCCTGTGAGCTCGTCAAGGGGCCTGGCAGCTGCAGCAGACAGACAGGGGGCTGGGCTGACGGCACCAGTCAATCTTCACGGTCACCTAGCACGGCAGGCATCCCCACGGCCAATGTGCCAATGACACACTTGCGGTGAGACAGAGTGGACCTGGTGGCCAGCCTGGAGGCCAGCTAAGGCCCCCCGAGGGCGTCTGAGGCCCCACGTGGGTGCGGTGACTCTGCACCAGCTTCAAAAACCAGACATGGTAGGACCTCTTCTCCACCTGAATTCAACCCAAATAAAGCTACTGGACTCAGGTTTTTCTACTGTTGCTCAAAGTGGGAAACACTTGAACTGGATGAACTTGAACATGACTGAATTCGAGGGACTGGGCCGTCCGCCTCACGCCCCCCAGAGTAACTCTGTGCCGGTTCCGATGCAACGGCAGCACAGCTACTCAGAGGGTAAATCGCTCTCTTCCTGCGCTCGCAGACGCTGGACTCCAGCAGAAAGCAAACCACGGCTCAGACGTTTATTTATCTGTTACTTATTTTTAGACTAATGGGAACGGCATGAATTCTTTCTTGGTCTTCCAAGAGCAAATGCCTTTTATGCTTGATCCGGAAAGAACCGAGTTTCGGAATGTTCAATCGCTAATTTACCTAACTGAACGTGCTTAACCCTCTCTGAACAGCTCATCCCGGCTCTTTCAAACCACTGTCCCAAGTGCATCTGCGCCGGCAGCCCGCGGGTGCAGCCCGATGGAAGTGGCGGGCAGAGGACAAGGGGGCCGCTCAGAGCAGAGAGGGTCACAGCGAACCTTGTCAAGGGCTTCTCTGTCAACGAGCTTTCCTTTTAGAATTCTTTCTATCCAGGTCTGAAACTCAAGAAATGGCTGCACAAAGTGCACCAACCCTAAAACGACAGCCTCGAGAGCCTTTGAAGTAGTTTATTCCCGTCAGGAGCTCAGAGATCAAGACAAAACCTCTCCAGCACCCCGGAGGGACTCCTTTCAGCCCCGAGGAGCAACCAGCCCTGCTCACCCCCCTTCCCACTGCTCCCACCCACACCCCACACCCCACCCCCACCCCCGGTGTGCTTTGAGCTTGAACCTGGTGAGAATGGGGTCCCGGAGGAAACGTGCATTTGGACATGGTTTCTGTTGCTGTGTGCCCGCCTGTGGCAGCATTTAATTTTTAACAGCAATCTGCTGTATTATTTTAAAAAACTGAGCCACAGGGCATTAACCCATCAAATTGGTTCTCACGGAGCAACATTCCAAGTCAAAACACAATTCTATTGGCGAGAAAAAAACCAGCGAAAAGCGCTCGCTGAAGGACACATTGAGGAGTTCCAACTCGGTGTCCTGTAGCCGGGCCCAGAACCCGGTCCACGTCCTCGTGGTTTGGAGAGCTTGGCAGGCTTGGCACACGGGAAGCCAGGAATGAGGAAAGGGTCTTTCTTGGTGAGGGGCTCCTGCCTTATTTTTATTTAAATGAACTCCTTCTGGGAGTGAAATTTTGTGCGAAACTTTAAATTTATAAAAACAAAATAATGAATGTTTAAACTCCATGTGGAGCAACGACACTTCTGCTTGCTGGTCAAACTTTCAGCCGTACCCCTCCTCAGCCGCTGCAGGGGCACAGCTCTGAAACAAGGGGTGCGCAAGCTCCCCAAAACGGGAGTCCGGAACCACATCACCCCAGAACTGGCACTGCACAGAGCGAAGTCTGACGCCAGAAGACACTCTCATTTCCAGTCAGGAGGCCAGGAAGACACAGACAGAAGCTCACAGACCTGTCTGTGCCCCAGGCAGGCCCTCCCGTCCAGGAGCCACAGGGCTGCTGACCACACAGCGGGGCATGCGGCTGCTGGAACATTCCCTCCACCGTGAGCCACAGACACAGCGGGGCACGCCGGGCTCATCTGGGCCTCCCAGCGTGCACGGGGCCCTGGCCGGACCCCAGCGTGTCATGTGCGAGGGGCACGCTCTGACGCCTACTGAATGCACTTTCTAGCAAATTTCAGACCCAGGAATGAAGATAAACAGAGTTAAAATTAGCAAAGAAAAGAAGAAGCCACATTACTTGGGCACTGAATACCGTTATGTTGCAGTGTCTACGCTGAGCGGGATTAAAATAAATTAACATGCTTAACAAGTGCTTTACAGCTTGAGAAATTAATGTGCAGGATGTAGCCCAACGAATGAGTTATAAAAATAACCGATCAGTTTTAGAGCCCTCTGCTGCTGCAGATCGCGGGCAAGCACACAAGTCCTCAGAGTGGGAGCACGCGGGTCACTGAGTTATGTAAGCAAATGCAAAACCATGGAAACTGCGCAGCTGTAAATGCTTGTGAGAATGAGCACGGAACCAGAGGCCACACGCGAGCTGATCAGACAGAGTAGAAGAGGCAGATTCTGCCTCTGAAATGGTTCGGAAAGCAGAACTTGGGCTGTTGCAAAGTCAGAGAATTCACGAGCTGCGGCGGGGGCTGCATGAGCCTGGAAATCTGCATGAAGAGAACCCACGGGCTACTTCCCAGCACTCTCACTGCAGTAACGGCCACTTGTGGTCTGTCCGCAGAGGGAGGCCTATGCCCATGGAGGCTCTGGGACGCCCCTGGGTTCGGAGAGTGCGCAGACGGGAGCTGCATCCCTTCACGGGAGCCCATGGTGGGTCTGCAGCTGGAGCGGGGCTGGGCCCAGAGGACCACCGCTCAGCTGAGGGCTGTCAGCTGTTCGTGAAGAAGATGGAACACTCCACCTCCAGGCTCCGATGCCGGACGGCCAAGAGTCTGCAGTGGGATCCCCCGTCTTCCCTGCTGGAATTCCCTCCACCTTTCTGTCTGTGGGCAGGAGGAGGAGAGAAGGCAGCGGGAGGTCGGAATTCTGAGATTTCTCAAACATTCCCAAGCCCCTCACCCTCCCTCTTAAAGGAGCAACGAGGCTTCCTGCCTGCCTCACAGAGAACCAGTGTGTCCTGGAAGTGCCTTCAGACAAAAAATCACTCCAACTCCTTCAGCCTTCTCTTTTCCTACCAACCCAGCCCAGCAATTGTGACCGTGGAAATCATTTCAGGCTGAGCAGAAAAATAAACAAAGGGAACGGCATTGTCTGGTCCCCAGAAACGGACCTGGGAGCGCATCAAGTTCGCGTAACAGGGAAGGGACCAGCAGGAACAGAGCAAAGTCGCATACGACCTCTGGGACCCGAGCGCAGGACGGAGAGTGAGGAAGCCGAGTCCTTAGTGCTCACTGGCGGCACTAACGGTGAGTTCCACGTGTCGCGTCGTGGTCAGAGAGAGGGGCCAGGCGCTGGGCGACCAGCTTGCACAGCGACCCAGGTCCTGCATCCTTACTCATGCACCACAGGAGGGATTTCAATGGTGCTGTTCATTTCTGACCCCGTGTCCCCCCAGCTTTGGAAGGCCTGCCATGACCCAGTGAGCTGGAATGCAGCGACACGCTTACGTCCGTGTCTAAGATACCGCTCTCTGCACAAGAAGACATGGGTTTGATCACAAATGTGCACGTCTCTGAAGAGACACGTTTCAGTCTGTCTGCCGCAGAAAAACACGGAAAGATTCACTGGTCTCCCCACTCGGTGAGCCTTCATTTCAGGGGCGAGCACAGCTCCGTCTCGCTGGAAGAGAGGGCCTGCACTGTGCAGCCCGGAGTCCCGGAGCTTACACACAGAGCTGTGCTTCGGCCACTCCCAGTGGAACAATGGGTGCTGCCGCTCGTCTGTGAGAGAGAAGTTTTGCGTCCCTTTCATCCGCAGTCTCCCGAGTGTGTCCTGAGCTGAGAAAACGTCCCAGGAAGCAGGCCAGTGTCCCGGGTCTCCAGAACGCCCCGGGTAGTGGGGACCTGCCGCGCTGACGTGAGTCCCACCCTGATGGCATCGGCCCCACTGCTGCCTTCCTCACGCATCTGCCTGGGCCTCGGGTTCCACCCTGGCAGCTCCTTTCTCCAGTCTGTTCCCTCAGAACGGCTGGCTTTATGGCAGCTCTCTGAAAAGCCCCAAGTGGCGGCAGCATCCCCCAGCACCAGATCGCTGACAGGAGTTTTGCTCGAAGACCCCATGCAGCCCGGGACCCGGGGCCAGGCCTCACCAGCCTCATCATCTGTCCCAGGGGCCCGGGCCTATGGGGGCGGCAGGAGGGAGAGGCAGGAGAGAGCTACCCGATCTGCCTCAGGACACCTCCTGGGATGACTCTGAATCCTTAGGGCCCGCTCCTCTCCTAACCCTCCTGCAGGGACTGTCCCAGCGGCCTCGGCAGTCGTGCAGGGACGGGGGAGGGGGGACCAGAGCCCTGCACCCGGCCCAGCTGTGCGCCTGACTCCTGTGGCTGGGGGAGCCTGGTGGGAACCTCCTCGGGGCTCCGGCGAGCAACCCCAGGAGTGCAGGCAGGTGGACACCCACGGGGACACCACAGTGGCCCCCTCCTCCTCCTGTCCTGCTCCCCTCACTGGTGCTCCCGGCTGCCCCCCGGGGCCATGTGCAGAGTGAACTTCCTGCACGCAGCCTCTGTCCAGGGCCCTGGTCTAGGGGGAGACCCACACTGCGGCAGCACGGGAGTCAGGGAGATGAAAACACAGGGTGGCAGTTGCATCAGTGGACGGCTGTGACTGTTCGCGCTGTACGTCGTCGATGTGTACGTGGCCTTACAGTGTTCGCTGCGTTTTGCTGCTCTGGACTTGCAACTCCCTGCGAGGCGCTGTGAACCAGAGCTGTCTGGGGCAACGCGGAGGAGAGATTTGGGTCAAATACATGCAACACCGAGGTCAGGAGCCCTTTAAAAGCCTCCCAGGTGTAGCCCTGGCTGGTTCGATTCCTGGTCAGGGCTCGTATGAGAAGGCAACTAATGTACGTTCCTCTCTCTCTCTCTGAGCAATTTAAAAGAGTCCTCAGGTGAGGATAGAAAAAAAGAAATAAAAGCCTCTCAGAGGTCACGTGTGACACTTTGCCACAGAAATGCCCACACTGCCGTGTGGTTCCTACAGCAGCCCCTCAGAGCTTGCACGTATTGTAAATAGCTGGTACTGATGGAAAAGCAGCCCTTTCAGTGACAGGAAACGGCCAGAGAATTTTCAGGGGGAAAATGCATCTTTCCTTAGGTTTTGGAAGGACAGTACCAGGAACACACACAGAGGCAAAGTCACATGGGAGTTACGTGGTACATCCCCCAGTTAAAACATGAGGGGAGCACAGAGTTACGCTCCCACTCTCAGGACCTGACCGAGTACAGACACACGGGCACCCTCCACTTAGGTAAAACTCTGTCTGTCACAGGGGGAGGGACGGGCCAGTGACTTCAGTGTGCCCCCATTGGTGCCCGACTCTATTCCCTGTCATGTCCTCAAGTTACAGTCACCGAGTGGCCTTCTGGTCTGTCTGTGCCAGTGACCACAGGGGAAGGGTCACCTAGAAACAGGGTCGGGGAGAAGGTCGCTCACGTGGCTCACAGGACGCAGTGCGCAAATGGGTCGGAGCAGAGCAGTTCTAGGAGGTGCTGGGAAGAGGAACGTGTGCATGTGGGGGGGGCCGGCAGGTGGGGGTGGGAGGGGCCTGCTGTGACCCACTGGCAGGGCCCCACTGCCTCGGCTTCAATCCCGTCCCGCAGGGCCTTACTCGGGTGTGGAGAGAAAACGCAGAGTCGATGGGAGGCCAGTGGCTTTGATGCGGACTTTTCTAGGCTACCTTTCCCAAGTTCAAGGGCGGTGTCACTGCAGAGAGGAAACAGGGACACACTCACCCCCGGCGCCAGCCTCCTGCGAGAGTGCAGGAGGATAAAGGCCGCCAGAGGCAGCGGGCCCTGCTGCTTGCCCCCTCTCATCTCAGCGCTGCCACTGGTGTGCGTCTACTCAGCTCCGGTGGAGCCTGCCTGCGCTGGAGGAAAGTGAGGGGCTTCCTGGGAGGGAGGAGAGCCCAGCCCTGCCACTCTTCTGTCTGAAGACCTCACGACAGGGAACCGGGAACATTAGGTCAAAAGCCTTTCAAACAGAATATTCCTGGATTTAATCATCTTGCATTCCAGTTTTCCAACAAATTATAAGAGCAAATGTTTCGCTTGCTGCCAGCGAATGGCTGTAGAATTCTGTAGAATGGCTACAGAATTTCGGTACCCCAAGCAAATAAGAACAGAAACTTACAGCACTTGGAGATTTAAAAATAAATGGGAGAGAAACAGAACGATCTTGGCCTCAGGACGTAGCCTGCAATTGCAGTGGGTATCTGAGGCGGTGTGCGCTGGGCTACAGCACAATCTCAGAAAGGGGAGAGGACTTCCACAGAGGAGACGTGGACTGAGGTCAGAGGGGTGAAGCAGCCTCAGGGGCCAGGTGCAGCCAGGGGCAGGGTGCACACAGAATTCAGCCGGGGGTTGCAGAGTGCGCATGGGGCGGGGTGCTGCTGGGCCGGGGATCTGGGTTCCCTCCTGCAGGCTAAGGTGCAGGGCAGGCCTCTGAGGTACCTAGGGGTTATGCTTGGGCGGAGCCCTTACCTCCCAGGGTGGGCCGTGGGAAGGCAGGGAGGGGATGTGTGAGAGTCCAGGAGAGAAAGGAGGGCAGACTTTGGGTGGACAGAAGGAATCAGTCAGGAGGGACCACTGGGGCAGGAAAAAAAAAAGAAAACGGTCCTGAAGTAAAACGCTGCAGAGTAAAATGTTTCCAGTGAAACCTCTAGTCAGCTGTTAGTTTGCCGGGAAAGTCAGGTCGTTCAGGTGAGCAAAAATTAACTAACTGAAAGGCACCAGGACGTGAAGATTTAGTGATGTGGGAGTGACCTCTCAACCTGGGTCTGCGTACTTGGGAAGGGTCTACATGCTTTGCATCAGCACGCAAATCTTCAAGTTGGGAGCCGTTTTTATAAACTACGTATGTTTTCCTTTTCCCGGGCACATTCAAGATCACTCTCCTTCAGGTAGAAACCACGAGGATGGTGACCTCCATGGGAAGGAAGACAGTGAGGCAGACAACTTAATGAGGATCGGCCTCCCACGGCTGCCTCGCCAGCAGGCTCATCTCCCCGTGGAACTTGGCCACTCCACGTGGAAGGGGGGCCGGGGAAACACCAGGACGTGTCTCTCCTTCAAAATGTGGGTCGATGTTGTGTTGAGGTTTTTTATTCTGGTTGCTAGAGGACACGTCGCCCATTTTAAAGGCATGTGTGAGGTGCAACTGTTCTTTTCAGCAAATGAAAACGACAGTGGGCTGCGGCGAGCCAGGCAACTGAAACGACAGTGGCCGCCTTGACGAGTCTGCTGCTCTGGGACCACTGGCCTGCGCTCCGACCCTGGAGCGCCTGCCCAGGGGCCCCCTCTCCTGGGTGCTCGCTCAGGAGTGGACAACATGAACGTCCACACACTCCGATCGCACTTCCCTGGGGGACCCTCTCAGTGGCACCTGGACCCACAGACTAGCACCTCAGCCCGGTGTGGGCAGACAGGACGCGGGGCCCATGCACTGCAGCACGGTGGGCGCACGCAGCCACCCCTGCGCATTGGGAATCAGCCACGCCCCTCCTTCCGCAGGCTCAGTGCCATCGCCAGGGTGGGACCCCGGCCTGCCGGAGGCCCCGGTGGGAGGGAGGCCTCTGTCCCCACCTTGTTTCTATCGAGACTTCCTCACACTAAACAGAATTTCATTGGGCAGATTTCTCTACTTCTGGGTTTCAGCCACAGACAATAAAACCCAGATACTAAACAGAAAGCTTTCTCTACCTCTGGGTTTCAGCCGTAGACAATAAAAGCCAGATACTGAACAGAAAAGAACTCATGGGCCTGGGCCAAGCCCAGGTGCACTTCCCCGCAGGCCTGGCAGGTGTGTCTGGCGGCAGACTGCTGGCCGTGGGGGGACTGAGGGCAAGTTTGTTCCACACCCTATCATGGCCGTCATGGCCGTCATGGCCATCCAGCGTCTTCCTCTCCCAAATCCAAAAGCGACTGCCAGTCTTTGGAGGAAAAACAGATTCTTTGGTCACAAACCCCCCAGGAGACAAGATCTGCATGAGTAACCCTCACGTCGGGGCTTCCTGTTTGTAAAAACGACCCCTCCTTCCTTCCTGCCGGGTCAGTGGTCCGTCTGGTGTTTAAGGCGCTGCCGTCCGTGGACTCCCATCCTGCCAGCTTGGGGACGTGCCACTTGGGGCTGTCCATGGCTGGAGAAGGGCAGAGCGGCCTGCGTGCGGGCGAAGGGCCGGCCTGCGCTCCCTCCCATTCCCGCCCGGCCCGACCCTACACACCAGGCTCCAGCAGTCCCGGTGGCTGAGACACTGCAAGCGGCCCCCAAACCTGAACTCCGGCTGCAGTGGCTGTCACTGGGCTGGATGTGCCTCTCTGCTCTGGGAGCACCTTCCACTCGCCCACTTCTAAAGACCTTGATGTGACCTCCCGCTGCAGGTGTGAGGCCAGGAATCTTTTTGGGAATCAACACAAACGGCCTGATACTTGACGTTTCCATTTCTGTTCCACTTTCCCCCAAGACTCTGATCACTCAGTACATGGGTCGCACACATCACACTGAATTTCACGGCATTTTGTGGTACAGATCATACGAGAGACTGCACACGTACACCACATGCACGACATGCACACACACATACCACGCATACACACACATCTGTAATTTGCTTCAGTGTAGGATGAACCCGCCCCACATACACTGTACACACACACTTTGCCATCCTGAAAAGCTAAAAGTACTGACTTAAAAGCACTTTGCATTCTACCATTCTCAAGCTTGGGAAAAATTACGGCAATAAAACCAAGAAGTTTTATTTTTATATATTGGGTCCTTTATGTCTTTTAAGGTTCCAAAATCTCATTTTAAACTGGAACATGACTTCAAAACGGCAGATTGTAAACAGCCCTGTCACGTCTCTGGGTGTTTGCAAACACATATGGCCCAGCAGTCCCAGAAATGGGGCTGGGGAAGGACCCCAGAACTCCTCCCCACTCTGGGCACACACTTCGGAGTGACAGAAGAGAGTAAGTTTTCTTTGCTCTTAAGCACTAAAATCCATGCGGTGACGGCCTTTATTTACAATCGCTTGTAAATTATCACTTTGGAGCAGAGACTTACACCGCGCCCCAGCTTGAATCTATCCGTACTAGCTCCCAACTTCCCAGAATAAGTCTTTCTAAATATTATTTTTGCCCGGTGTTACGAGTAACTAAGATAACTTCTCTGGACGACTTACAACAGCTTTAACTTTAACCTTGAAAATTCCATTATTCCCTTGGTGGTGAATGAGAGTCGGGAGTGGGCGGAGCGAGGGGAAGGAATCACAAGCTTCTACATCTAAGTTCTTTTAGATGGGGCCCTGAAACCATACGAGTCACGATCTCTAAACGGCAGGGGAAGGGAAGAGGGGAGGAATTTCCGTCTTTCAGAGAGAACTCGGCCACTGACGAGCCTGCGCCCGCCACCCCCGCCGGCCAGCAGAGGGTTAACGGACACGGCCTAAGTCCGCAGAGAGCTCACGGGGGCTGCCCGGGCGGGGCGGGACTGCTCTGGCAGGCCTGGGCTGCTTGGATTCTCACGGAGGAGGAGGAGCAGCACGGGGAGCGAAGGCCTCCAGACCAGACTGGACGAAGACTGGGAGCTCCAGCAGGTGTCGGGCTTCCTTCCCAACGGCCACGGGAGACCCAGGGGGGGCCCAGGACCCCTGGCGAGGGGAGATGGGAAACGCGTGGGCGTGGGGGCGGGGCCCACGGCCGGCCAGCCCCAGGGACCCGACGCTCACAGCTCCACCTCGAACCTTGAGGCCCCGCACACGGCCGGAACCACAGCGCGCAAAGCGCGGACACCGACGGCGAAGGGCCGACGGAGAAGCACCGTGTGCCCTGGCTCCGGCCTCCGCAGGGCTCCGCCCGCCGACGGCGCTGTAGAGGGCTTCTCCCCAGTTTGAAGAGCGGCCCTCCAGGCAGTTTTGTGATCGACTGCTAATCACTCCGTTTAATAAAAAATACTTGAGTTAGAACTGCGCGACAAAGAAGTAAAAACAGGGCTCCTGTCCTCATCTTACATTTTAGACCAGCGAATGGAACTGTGGCCCCTCTCCGGACCGTTACAAACACAGAGAAGAAACAGAACAGGGCTTTAAGCGCCCCGAGCGGTGCACACACGACGAGTTCAGAATCGCAGGGGACGGGGTCCTCCTGCGCTCCGAAAGGCTGCAACCGCCAGACGATCCTTTCACGTGGATGTTTCTCCCTCTCGCCCTTTCTCTCTCGATATCAATAAACATATTCCCGAGTAAGAGTAAAAAATAATACCACGTCGCTTAATTACACGGAAGCAGCGCAAGCGTCCCGCGA